>WNWK01003341.1:17500-170394 GCA_009830355.1 Cherax destructor | reverse complement strand
AAACACCTGCGTCCTAAAGGCCTAGCAGACATGGACATGGGCCTTTCAAAGTCATTTTCAATGTGAAGGAACCTTCTGGCAACCCAGCATATATTCCTTCAGTCCACCTTCCCATAGTCGTAGAATGCACCACCATACCTTTCAAAGGCCTCACTGACATCCAACCAATGGCCTCAAATGGCACATTACGGACCTTCACAAAGGTGTAATGTTTAGAGGACCCCTGAGCCGGACTTCATCCCAGTGTTGAAGAGGTTTCTCCTGGTACCTCTCCACAGTTTTTTCATGCCCACTGTATCAAATTCACGAAGATCCTCGCAACCATTTTAATGCAATTAGGTTTCATGACAAATACAAAAAGTGTCACGGATTATCGCCGGCAGCAACACTGAAGCGTAATCACAAAAGTACATACAAAAGATTTTGTGGACAATGAGATTTGGATGAAAAACTAAAATTTATAGATGTGAGGGAGTAAATGAGTCACAGGAAGGAGTAGGACTGTATGCAAAAGACATTTTTCTGCATAGAACTGTTGAATTCATCAAATGATACAGCAGAAGAGCTAGGTATTTAAGTGGAGAACAAGAATCTAGTAATTATCTTTATAAATAAATCATTATCAGCAAAGGCAAAGAAATTCAAGGAATAGATAATCTTGCAGCATGTATATATACAGTGGTACCTCGAGTTACGAGCTTAATTCGTTTCAGAAGGCTGTTCGAGTGCCGATACCGAACGAATTTGTTCCCCATAAGGAATAATGTAAATTAGAATAATCCTTTTCAGACCCCCAAAAATACACTTATAAAAGCACTTAAAGATATATACTTACATAACTGTTCGAGTTGGGAGCTGCTTGTATGTCAAGGTACCACTGTATATACTATCCTCAGATATTTAAATCTCACTTATGTGTAAATAACCTCCTGTATGGTAAATAACAGCATAGTGCTTCAAGGCTAGTGTGGCTGGAAATACTCTAGCATAACAGACATGAACCAGTGCTAGAGCTTCCTGAAAAGCTTGCCTTGAATCAACAGAAAACAGAGCCTAACAGAAATGAAAATACTCTGGACTTCATCTCCACAAACAGCAAGAAACCAGAGACAATCTCAAACACGATATACTGTAATACGTATAATCATAATATAAAGGTATAAACTACTGATACATAGTATAAATTAAGGTGTGGAAAACTTGGAAACAGTCAAAGAAAAGGAATACATATACTACAGTAAATTGCAGCGCTCTATGACCCTAGTGGGCTTAGCGCTTAAGTTACGATTGTAATAATTTTAACATTCGGTAAATTAACTTCAACAATCAGTGAATTTAGATAAATGGTTCAGAGGACCGACAAGTTGATAAATTAAGACACATGTGTAACACTTGGGTATCTTTATTGAGGAAACATTTCACTACACAGTGGCTTCATCAGTCCATACAAAGGAGAATGGTGAAGAACAGGAGTAGTTTGAGGTAATCAGTCCCTCAGCCTTGAGTCGATGTACACAATTGTAAAAAAAATCTAAACTTGTGTGAAGAACCTGAATAAAAATTTACTTACACCAGCATTTGGGGTTTGAAGTCGATCAGAAGAATCATTCTCAATTTACAACAACCAGCAATGGTTTATATAAAATGGATGAGAAGGCACCTGAAAATGAAAAATATGTACTTGTATAAACTTTTCTCTATGTACAGAAAATAAAAAACTGAGTAAATTTTACTACATTCACCCCTCCTTGAGGGGGTGAAAATTTTAAGCTGATTGGATCATTCGTTCCCAAGGTACAAATGAATATTATGGAAGAAGAAAAAAAATTCAGTCAACCACTTAGAGGTATCCCTTCAGGGATAACTATTAAAAGTAATATACAGGAAGTCCTCATAGTGTTTGTTGGATCAATTGCTCCCCACAAACAATGGAAAATCCAGTACAGTGGTACCTCGAGTTACGATGGTCCCCAAAATCGCCCTTTTATGTACGTTTATTTTTTTAAATGATTTTGTAAGTATATTTTTGGGGGTGTAAAAGGACTAGTCTATTTTACATTATTCCTTATGGGGATAAATTCGTTTGGTAATGGTACTCGAACAGCATTCTTGAACGAATAATATATATATATATATATATATATATATATATATATATATATTTTTTTTTTTTTTTCCACATACATACATATAAATGCTTTATTAATAGACAGAATACATTTATAAAACACACAAACATGAATACAATGGTACAATATGTCAAAGATTATGAATCTCCTCCAGCTCCTCCGAAAATATATATATAATATATATATATATATATATATATATATATATATATATATATATATATATATATATATATATATATATATATATATATATATATATATATATATAAACATACATAAAAAATACATACATACATACATACATACATACATACATACATACAAAAAAACATACATACATACATACATACATACATACATACATATTTTACATACATACATACATACACGCCCCGGTCCAGTGGCAAAGCCTTGCTTCACGCACGGGGGCCCGGGTTCCCCTTTTCCCGAGGGGGGGAAAAATTTTGGGGAATTTTTCCTTACACCCCCCACACACCACACACATCTTCAACAGGCCAGTGTCAAACGAATGTGCCTAGGACAAAATGGTAACTAACTAACATACATACATACATACATACATACACCACCCTTCCCCCCCTTTTAGTTCCAAAAGCAGCAGTAAGAAACATTCGCATAGAAGCTGCCAGTTTCTCCAGCCACACCAAGGGGTTTTTGGGGTCTCTGGCCAGTGAAGCCGCAGCCATGCGGAAGGGGCCTACATGGGGGACCTATCAGAAGACAAGGCCGTAGTCAAACTTGTTTTTTAGAAATCCTTTTTAATATGGTGAAGTGAGATGTGGTCTTGCCCCCCGTTCGGGATCGGTTCCCCAGTCTTTTTCCCCTTCATTTCAGCTGGTTACAGCAAACCCTCCCCCTCTTTTTTTGGGGGGGAAATGAAATTCCCTCATCTGGGGTTTTCCAGCAGGGTGACCCCCCTGCCCACTTCTCTTTCTGTTTGGCAGTAAGAGAACTAACCCCCCAGCCTATGCAGCGAGCTCAAATCTGGTACCTAGGGGTGCGCAGCAAGGCTAGCGTTACCTGATTTCTGTCATCCTGTTTGGCTTCTAGTGGATTAGTCAAGGGATTGTCCCTGAACGTTTGAGAGGGTGGTGGGAGCCCAAGACCCGTTCATTGAAGCAGCAGTGCAGTGGGACATCCTGGCAGACTCCCCCAGTAGACCAGCCCCCCAAAGAGCACAAACAGTCCCATTTGGGACAAACCGATCATGGAAAAAATTCCAACACAATGCCACCAACGCTTCAGGAAAGGACAAAGCTCTCTCCTAGCGGTGAAGGCACCACACTCAGGAGATTTCCTTCTTGCTGTTCCCAATTCCCTCTGGGGACTGACTCGACCCACAGGCCATTCGGATTGGGTTCCTTGCCAGCCGCCCCCATACTCACCGAACATAGGTGTATTTGGGGCAGGGCGACGGCTACCCCTGGATTTTCTTCTAGTGTGCAAATCAGAAGGAAGTATTAAGACATGAGGAGGTCAATGACATCATAAAGAGAAGCTCCCGCCCGTTGCCCAGCTCAAGGGGAAACCCCCAAAGCAGAGGTCTGATGGAAGTCAAAAGCGTCCTGATGGAGCCACCATGCTACCCTGGAAGGATGGAAGCAGTTTTTGCTTGGGACTACACCTGTGCTGCCACATTGGCAGACACCTACCCGCCACACCCTTAGCCGAAGGGGGGGCGCCACAGGAGACCCAGAAGCCCCGCAAAGAAGACCTTCCCCTTCCCATAACTTCATCCCAATAGGGTGGAGACCCATGGAGCATAAGTGTGCTCAAAGTTTCTCAAGGACCCGGGAAAACTCATCATAGAAACCAAGGACCCAGGGCGACCAGTTTCCCCGAGCCAGTGTTGCGATCCAGAGGGTAAATGCCTCAGGTTTCTGGGCACGCGGCCCACTGCCGGGAGTTGACGGATTGAATGTAGCCTGAGTTATTTGGCGGGTTTTATCCTTGGTATTTTTTATTTATATATAATTATATATATATATATATATATATATATATATATATATATATATATATATATATATATATATATATATATAAATATTTAAAAGGTGTTTTTATACATAAAAACCATCAAACATGAGAAAGAAGGTGTTAACACTGCAGCAGGCCTAGTGGTCCATGCGAGGCAGGTCCAGGTTACCTACCGACTTAAACAACTGACCCAGCCTAGTCAGGTCCAGGTCACATCAGACCTATTGAATATATAATATATCTTAATTTACTACAAGTGCATGTACAAGGTATACAGGTCTAGCTGACATCAATGACATACTCTTATATAGAAAGCCCCATGTTATGCTGAGCATTTTGGGCAAATTAGGTAAGTTTTGTCCCAGGATGCGACCCACACCAGTCTATTAACACCAATGTACCCATTTTATTGATGGGTGAACCTAGACAACCGGTGTAAAGAAACACGCTCAATGTTTCTACCCTCGCTGGAAATTGAACCCAGACTCTCGCTGTGTGAAGCGAGAGCTTTAGCCACGGTGCCACGGGGCACCGTGGCACCGTCTGATGGAAGCAACAATTGTAAGAGGGGAAGAAATATGAACCATATAACAATGACGTGCATTAGTTTTAGGGAATGAAGTATAAAATGCAAGGAGGAATGGAAGAATTACCGACGAAAGGTTATGTAAAAAGAACACAAATGTAACTAATGGAAAATTCTAATGTGGCAACGTTTCGCTCACCAGGAGCTTTGTCAAGCAGTTGTAACGGCTTGAGAGCGAAACGTTGCCACATATAAATGTCACATTAATTGCATCTGTGTCCTTTGTCCTAACACCTTAAGATTTTGCAGATTAGAAACAGTGAAGGAAACAAAGGAGAGAAGGAAGTCCTATAGCATGAGATTAAGCAGATGTAACGAAATTGGGAGAAAAATTAAGACGAAACATTGGACTGCGTCGTAGAGAGAAGTTTCAGAATCGACAAATTGAGGTTCACGGATGCGGAAGACGCAAGAAGGAAAAACAATAAATCTTTCAGCAGGACTTTGGTTACCCTCGCTCAGTGAAGTCTCGAGAGTGATGGAGGGAAGAGGCAACGAAAGAACAAAGAAAATCAGTGAACGTATAGGCAAAGCAGTAGGCAAGAGGATGGTAGACAAAGCCTTAAGTTAATAAGAGTCGAGCATAGTGTGGCGGATCTTGCAGAAGACCAACAACAATGCTTGTAGTATTGTCATATTTGCGCATTAATTTATTTTATTAGTCGTTAGTCCAACGTGAGGTGATAATGAAAAGGGCCATACGTAATAATGTTCAATATCACATGCATTTTGATAGGTTATAATGCACAACAATATGATCTAATGTAAATACCTAGGTCAGCTTCTGTAAGGTAAACATGACTTTCATAATCAAGTACGTGTATTGTGAGGTAACTATTATCTTCATACAGATGACCAAAAGCTCCAGCTGTGGGTCATAATATGACTAAGACCCGCGTCAGGAAACACTAGTCCTGTTTCATGACAAACCTTACCTATCCTAGTCTTCATACTAAATTTTTCAAGTGGAACTCACCGTTGTTGCTGCTCCTCTTACGTCCTCTGCTGTCTCTGCAGTAACTGCTTTCGTTACTGCTGTTTGTCTCTTTGTCAGTGCTGTTCTGGTTGCTCTTGTCAGTGCTGTTGCTTCTCTTGTTGTTATTAGTCAGTTTTCTTGCTAATGCCGAGCCAATTTGAATCACATGAATTAATACACGAGGTAGGAATGACATCAGGTGAGAATTGTAACAAATAAAAAAAAAATATAACAAACACACTGATAACAACATAATATTGAATTAGGATCATGAATTATGGTGAAACAAAACTTTATATGCTCATTAAATTTTTTATCGAAATTAACGACTGGAATTCTCATTTCCGCCCATCATATCATAATTTGGACTGAGCTTTCTAAATTATTATTATATTATAGTAGTGGTATTAGTATTATCGTCTTGCGTGTTACTGCCGTATTGTAATAAGTTGTATTTCAAATAAGCAGTTTATATTGTAAAGAAAAGTGTTCCAAAATTGTATAAATAATGTCAACCTTCAATGGACACGTATTGACAGGTTTTCTTAAGTTATTTATTAATAATAATAATAATAATAATAATAATAATAATAATAATAATAATAATAATAATAATAATAATAATAATAATAATAATAATAATAATATTATTATTATTATTATTATTAATAATGCCATTATTATTATTTTATTGTTATTATTATTATTATTACACCTGTTGTAACTGTCAGATTTTTTGTTTCTCTCATTTCCTGCAAGGTTTCTGAGCGATAACTTAAGAACATCTGTTCTGATCGGAATAAAACTTTCAGCATCGGGATACCTTAGATGAAAGCTCGAAATATTATCCGGCAGAACTGGTGTCAATTTAAAATTAAAAAAAGAGAGTATAGGATTCCATGCGAGAACTTAATTACATTGAAGGTTTCATCCTAAATGCGCCTGGCTAGAAAAGGCTAATTTGCCTCTTGTATTTATAAACTTGTGTTTTTTTCTGTAAGATAACATACAAATGCTCTGCATAAATAACCCGCACATAGGTGAAATAAGCTTCTCTGTGTCTCTGTGTCTCTGTCTGTCTCTCTTAGTCTGTTTGTCTGTCTGTCTGTCTCTCTTTGTCTGTCTGTCTGTCTGTCTCAGCACTTATGCATCTTTCCAAGAAAAACTAAGTTCGTCATTGGGTTCTCGTGCTACTTATCTGTTAATTCATTTAAAATAAAATAAAATGGAAAAATGGTGTACATTTGATGACATGTTAATGCCTCATCAGAACAGATTTAAACCTTGAACGATGATGTATCTTACTTATAGGAAGCTTTGCATTCTTTGGGAAATATGCAGGTGCCAATATGCAAAATTGTGCTTCGAGCCCAAGATGTATTTATCCGATAAAGGTGTCCCGGTACCTCATAGCTCCAGTCCCCTGTGCCTCAAGGCATGCGATTGGAATAGTGCAGAGTGCGGCGTAAGTTGATAATGCATATATATTATATATATATATATATATATATATATATATATATATATATATATATATATATATATATATATATATATATATATATATATATATATATATATATATATATATATATATATATATATTGGTATTCGAAATCTGATGAGAATCAGAAAGGATATTCACCAGGCGCTCAGAAGTTGATTTAATTTTCAAGGTTGGAAGGGTTGAAACTAATCGGAAGCGACAATTAAAATTTATTGCATGAAATGTAGTATTTCAGTTTTTCCAACTTCAAAAAAGGAAATTGGAACCCACACAATGGATATTACATACAATTTTTATGAATAGTCTTGAGGGCACACAGACTATTAAGTTAATTATCCTAATATAACGAAATGAAGTCAAACACTGTGACTTATTTCTGATCAGACTAAAAATTTTCCAATTATTTCACAGAAACCAGACTTATAAAATTAGTATCATAATTAACACAACTTAACGTCAATACATTGTTTCCCTTGAATAAAAAAAACATCAACACTAAAAGTTTGAAGTTGACCGGAAGATCAATTTTCCATTTATTCTGCAGAATTCAGCAAAATTTGTGCCTACACAGCCTAAACCCATAATCCATGCATTTCATTCGACGCATCAGCCACTGAAGATTTATGCAGTTCGTAATTGATGATTTAACCAGAGGAAAGTGCTAAAATCGTAAGAGTCATATAGAACTTGTGGGATGGGAAGAATTCAAATTCAATACAAGCAAGAATAAGACAAGTGTAATTTCTTGTATCAAAATATTCTTCTCCATTTTATGTTACTCTAGCCTTCACATATTCCCTTTTTGGACCTATGTATAGCCTTTTTATTCTTAAGTTTTATTTTCTTACTCTTCGTTACCTTCTCATCAACTATTTTATTCATTTCATTGTTTGCTTCTTTATCAAGGAAGCAAACAATGAAAAGGTAAATAATTCAATAAAGAAAAATAAAACTACAGTGGACCCCGGTTTTCGTGATTTTTCGTTCTAGAATGTTGTTCAAGTGCCATTACCAAGGGAATTTATTCCCATAAGGAATAATGTAAAGTTGACTAGTCCTTTTAGACCCCAAAATACGCTTACAAAAGCATTTAAAAAATACACTTACATAAAAGAGCGAGTTTGGAGCAGGACGAACACCGGGGTCCACTGTATTCCATTTCAAGAATGAAAGTGACAAAATGGCGTCTACAGACTCCATCAAGAATACCAACTTTTTCTAACTATCATACATAGATGTTGAAAATTTCGAACTGATCAGAGGAGGCTGTCTCCATCTATCACACTGAAACAAAATCTGGGAATGACTTATGTAACATTGTACGTAGGTCACTCACGCATGTAAATAGTCCCATGAATCTAGGCCAAGATACATTACACAAGCCTCGAAAATTTGAAGCCGATCCAATATGGCGTTCTCAAGCAATGAAATAAAATTTGTGAGAAAGCTAACGAGAATGCTGCTTAGTCTGTCCCGAAAAATAGGAAAGTCTTCCTTCGTTAAACTTAAAAACTCCACAAAACGTCGGACTATTATTCTTTTCCAGTTTATTTTTCTCATTTACTTTCTATTTAAAATTTTCTTCGGTAATGAAAGAAAAAATACTTGATTTTTATTATTTAAAAAAATTGATTTAAATAAGCAAAAAATGGTAAATTGGCACCCACACATCCCCAAATTAATATAAAAACTCATCCTAGTAAGACACACAAACATTTCAATTACATTAGAAGCTGAAAATAAGAAAAAATCTTTGGATTTTATTTAGAAAACAATTTCCTTGCTAAAATTGGCAAAATGAAATCTTTATAGCTCAAAGCGATTGAAAATCCATGTTTTAATAAATCCCACCAATGATAAAAGTTTGAAGCCGATAAGAAAAGGCATTCTCAGGTAAAAGATCGGATTCCAAACACTCAAAGTTTTTAAACTATTTCGGTAAAATTTGCACCTCTTCTCTAGGTAAACTTAAGGGCTGTAATCCCTTTTATTGAATTGATCGTCAATAAAATATTGAAGCTAATCAGACGAAGTATTGCTTTAGTTACTGTTTACTCAATACAAATGAAAAAAATAAAGATTTATTCCGCCCAATAGCAGCGTGAGTCTTGTGTTTAGGAAGCCACACCAAAGTGTGAAGCCGATCAGATAAGTCATTCTTCAGTTATGGTATGGATTCGAACGATTCCAACTTTATTTCCTATTTTACTAATGTGTCCAGGTGCAAGCAAAACTGTATAGGACTACCCTGGTATTAACATGCATCACCCAGTAAATGCAGAAGCCCTTCGGAAGAGTCAAACTGAATATTATTTAACGTGATTTAGCAGGAATAAAAATGGCTCATTATCTTGCACATAAAATGGTTAAATCTGCACCAACACATTTGAATTTCACTCTTCACCGTCGACGAATTTTTTGACACTTTTTTTTGAACATTAGAAGCTCCGCCACTGATGATTTTAGAAATTAGCCCAGCTATTCCAGGATGTTGGGAATAGGTTCAACAACTTAGGTCATAAGGCAGTGAACATGCCAGGTGTTCCACGAATTTGGAGCAGGATGACTTGGAGGAAGACATAGAACAAGCGTGTGTGAGAATGAAGGAGTTAGGGAGACAAGTGGTTTTTCTGGCTTGATGCTGTAAGCAAGGTACCATTTATGAAGGGATTCAGGGAAACTGGTTAGCCGGACTTGAGTCCTTTAGGTGGGAAGTACAGAGCTTGCACTCCGAAGAAGAGGTGGGGATATTTGCAGTTTTGAGCTATAGTATCGACACCCTTCAAGTAAGACAGTTATGGAGTGAGTGATGATGAAAGTGTTCACTTTTAGAGTCATCCTACCTCAGTGGGAGACGGCAGGTGTGTTGAAAAAAATAAAAAAACTTTGCCTCTTCAGCGTTTACAAGAATGACTATTGTGTCTCTAACATATATTAAGGTTGAGGCTGCACAGTTCATAGGATACGTGGACAACTTTTCTTGGACTCAACAGCGACCGAAACCATTCTAGTTCTTAGAGAGATGCTAAACACTGAGATGTCACACGCGCCTGGTAATTAAAAGTAATCAGGTTTGATCGTAGGAAGATGAAGCCAACTTCAACTTCTTGATTACTAGAACTTCCCTACCACCAATACTGTCTCCATCCCTCACATCCCCTTCCCATTGCGGGTGCAGTGACGAATGTAAACAAAGCAGACGTGACTATACTTACCAGCCATTAGGTAATACAAATTTTAAACATGGAAATTAAATAACTAAAGAGAGTGTAATGAACCTCTGGTCAATGTTCAATAATAACTCGCATGAGGATACAAACTCAGGAAATTAGTTCTGCATATATCGACCCGCTGCTGAGGTCCTCTTCAGCAGATGAAGAGGACTCAGCAGGGGATCGAAATATACAGATCAACTAACTCTCTGAGTTTCTGCCATGTGGAATGTCACTGAGCACTGAAATTTAATTTCATTTTTCATAAAAATGGCGATTACATAAACAAAATAAGGAAAACATAATTACTGAATAAATAACAAAAAGACACAATACAGTGACTGGAACAATACACACACAACCCGCACATAGAAGAGAGGAGCTTACGACGACGTTTCAGTCGACTTGGACCATTACAAAAGTCCCACTACCCTAAGACGGAAGTGGTATTTGACACTGTCCCGTCTTGGGCTGAAATGTCGTCGAAGCTCCTCTCTTTATATGTGCGGGTTGTGTGTTATAATTACTGAAATGCGCGTTGAAAATTAATTTTACAACTGACTGGACGACAAAGAGGAGAGAAGATCATCTACAGTGTTATTACAGAAGTGAAAGAGGAAACAATACAGTATAGTCTTTACTGAAGTTGAGAAGGGAACCATTTGCCTGACAGTGCTCTTACAGCAGTGAAGGAGGGATTAAATACTTAACTGTGTCCGAAAAGCAGTGGAGGGAGCAATACTCTCCTCAGCGATTGAAAAGGGAACAATGCCTTATTGAGTGTGTGAAGAGCAGTTAAGGAGAGAACAATACCTTCCATACAGAGTGTATGGATGGAAGAAGCAATCCGCTGCTCAGAGAGTATATGAAAAGCAGTGATGGAGAGAATAATAGCCTTCTCAGAGTAAATGTAGAGCAGTGGAGAAGGGAAGAGCACCCTCCTTACAGAGGGTGAATGCGAAGGATAAGGGGGAGCAACATCCTGTAAACACTGCAACAGGAAGTACGTGGGTCAGATTCGTAAAACTCTATCAAGTAGGATGAAGGAACATAAACACGCTTGTAGCAGGACTGACCAAAGTAATGCCGAGGACATTTGACGAAGTGGAATTAAGGCACTACGTCACCAGGAAGCTAAATGTACAGTAAGGAGACGTCATTGTTTAGAAATATCTCTTTTAGAGGAAACATATTAGATAGTGCTGATAGGAGGAAGTTTAAACAAATCTGTATGCATAATGTTCGCCAAGACAGGGGTCCTGGCATGGGTCTTAATCTTGCGATGACCCGCCTCTGACTCCCGAAGGAGAATAGGTCCTGCGAAACATACATGCCAGGTTGCCACAGGTGCTTCCTGAACGTGCATCACTTCATTCAGAGTGGGTCACAGTAGTTAGGTGACCTCACAGTAGTTCAGCTCACCTGAGCTCACGGTCAGCTTACCTTACATGTTTGTTTCCTTTAGTAATACTGTTTTTCACTTCCCTTGAGTGTTTCTTGTCACAGTTGATTCTGATCTTAGTGTTGATGCTGCTGTTATTGATGTTATCGTTGTTGATGCTGCTGTCGTTCGTGATGCTGATGTCGTTGATAATGCTGCTGTCGTTGCTGATATTGTTGTCGTTCTTGATGTTGCTGACTTTGTTGATGCTGCTGTCGTTGTTGATGCTGTTGTCGTTGTTGGTGCTCTTGTTGCTGTAGCTGTCTTTGACACCGAGCAACATTATTGCCCAAAATATATCTCGCTTCATAATTCATATATTTGCATAGAACAAAAATATTCCAATGATAGTATTCAAGATTTAATGTCCAGGAATAAAATATTAAAAAATCTTTGTCGCATATAAATATTTTGAGACTTATATTTCTGCAGCTTTTTATTTATTTTTCGCTGAAAAAATGGCAGTTCCCTTTACTCTGTCTGTGTGTCTGTCTGTCTGTCTGTCTGTCTATATTTGTAAGTATGCGTTCATTTGAGGACGTAGATATTATACATATCGTTATATGATTTTTTTTATTAAAATATGGGATAATTTCCTCTATGATGAACCTCATCTCAGAGACCTACGATGTGACAGTGTTGGAAGAGACGGGGATGGAAGAGTAACTAACGTAACAAATACAGGAGAGACAGATAGAGAAGTGGGAGAGAAGCAGGTGGGAGGGAAGCAGGTGTGAGGGAAGTGGGTGGGAGGGAAGTAGGTGGGAGGGAAGTAGGTGGTAGGAAAGTAGGTGGGGGAAGTGGGAGGGAGGGAAGTAGGTGCGAGGAAAGCAGGTGTGAGGGAAGTAGGTGGGAGGGAAGTAGGTGGGAGGCTAGCAGGTGGAAGGGAAGCAGGCGGGAGGGAAGCAGGGGGAAGGAAAACAGGTGATTGGGAAGTAGGTGGCAGGGAAGTAGGTGAGAGGAAAAAAATTGGGCCTGAAGTAGGTGGGAGGGAAGCAGATGGGAGGGAAGCAGGTGGGAGGGAAGCAGATGGGAGGGAAACAGGTGGAAGGGAAGCAGATGGGAGGGAAGCAGAGGGAAGGAAGGCAGGTAGGAGGGAAATAGGTGGGAGGGAAGTAGGAGGGAGGGAAGTAGGTGGGAGGGAAGTAGGTGGGAGGGAAGTAGGTGGGAGGGAAGCAGGTGGGAAGGAAGTAGGTGGGAGAGAAGCAGGTGGGAGGGAAACAGGAGAGATGAAAATAGATGGGAGGTATGTAGGTGGGAGGGAAGCAGGTTGGAGAGAAGTAGGTGGGAGGGAAGCAGGTGGGAGGGAAGCAGGTGGGAAGGAAGCAGGTAAGAGGGAAGCAGGTGGGAAGGAAGCAGATGGGAGGGAAGCAGGTGGGTGGGAAGCAGGTGGGAGGGAAGCAAGTGGGTGGGAAGCAGGTGGGAGGGAAGCAAGTAGGAGAACGGCACGTGGGAGGGAAGCAAGTGGGAGTGAAGTAGATGGGAGGCTAGCAGGCGGGAGGGAAGCAGGGGGAATGAAAGCAGGTGAGTGGGAAGTAGGTGGGAGGGAAGTAGGTGAGAGGAAAAAAAGATGGGACTGAAGTAGGTGGGAGGGAAGTAGGTGAGAGGAAAAAAGGTAGGAGGGATGTAGGTGGGTGAGAAGCAAGTGAGAGGGAAGCAAGTGGGAGGGAAGCACGAGGGAGGGAATTAGGTGGGAGGGTAGCAGGTGGGAGGAAAGCAGGCGAGAGGGAAGCAGGGGGAAAGAAAGCAGGTGGGTGGGAAGTAGGTGGGGCGGAAGTAGGAGGAAGGGAAGCATGAGGGAGGGAAGCAGGTGGGATGGAAGTAGATGGGAGGTATGAAGGTGGGAGGAAAGCAGGTTGGAGGGAAGTAGGTGGGAGACAAGTAGGTGGGAGGAAAGCAGGTGGGAGAGAAGTAGGTGGGAGGGAAGTAGGTGGGAGGGAAGCAGGTGGGATGGCAGCAGGTGGGAGGGAAGCAAGTAGGAGGGAAGCATGTGGGAGGGAAGTAGGTGGGAGGGAAGTAGGTGAGAGGGAAGTAGGTGCGTGGGAAGTAGGTGGGAAGGAATAAGATGGGAGAGATGTAGGTGGGAGGGAAGCAGGTGGGAGGGAATCAGGTTGGAGGAAGTGGGAGGGAAGAAGGTGGGAGGAAAGTAGGTAGGAGGGAAGTAGGTGGGAAGGAAGCAGGTGAGAGGGAAGTAGGTGGGAGGGACGCAGGTGGGAGGGAAGTAGGTGGGAGGGACGCAGGTGGGAGGGACGCAGGTGGGAGGGAAGCATGTGGGTGGGAAGTAAGCAAATATTACCATGCACAACAAGCAGGAGTAATGTGGGAAATACTGATGCTCTCTGAATCGGGTTTATTTTTTATTCCAATAACAGTACATGACGGGCAGTTGCACAGAGCTAAAAGTTGGTATTAACCTTGGTAATGGATACCTAGAAATTAGTTTAAAAAGACACTTGAGCTAACACTAGGACATATTTAGTAGAAAGCGTTTCAATCCTGGTACCCTGATCACCTTAGAGTATTGTGGTGTGGGTGACACCATCATGCAAGTGTCTTATGTGAGATGAGGTCAGGTAGACAATGAGGTCACGTTATTCCTGTGTTATTGGGTTAGGCTGGGCTAAAATATTGACTTAACTCGTTCTATTGTAAGAAAAATAGCCAAGTTATATGAAGTGGATATACAAAGCCATGAGTATGATGGATCCACAGGCACAGCTCTACTGCTGGCTTTGTATATCTACTTCATATAACTTAGTTATTTTTCTTACAATAGAAAGAAAGTATGCAATTGACATTTTAACGTGTAATAAAGCATTGCACATTAATCAGGGAACGGGTGGTACTTAAACTTTTGACAATTTCCTTTGCCCCCCTTCCCTTTATATAAAGGAACTATACACGCTCTCTGCCAATCCCTCAGTACCTTCCCCGCTTTCATACATTTATTAAACAAAAACACCAATTACTCTAACACTACATTATCCCCTCGCTTTTAACATTTCGTCATGATCCTGTCAGTCCCAGCTGCTTTACCCCGTTTCATTCTAAGTAATGCCTCACGCACCTCCCCCACACTTACATCCTACTCATTCTTCTTCACTTCCGAAAGATGTTATACCTCCCTGACCAGTGCTTGAAATTACCGCCTCCCTGTCTTCATCGACATTTAAGAATTCCTCAAAATAATTCTGCCTTCAACCCAACACCTCCAGCTCCCCATCTACTAACTCCCCTACTCTGTTTTTAACTGACATATACATTTATTCCCTAGGCTTTCTTAATCTTTTTATTAGCACTCCAAATTTTTTTATTATTTTCAGCAACATTTCGTGACAGTGCTTCTCCCACTCTATCATTTGCTCTCTTTTTGCACTCTCTCCCCACTCTTTTCACCTTTGTTATACTCTCCATATACTCTAACCTTCTTATATCACCTCTGCTTTGTAAAAACCTCACATAAGCTACCTTTTTATCTTTTATCGCACTCTTTACCTCATCATTCCACCACTCACTCCTCTTTCCTCCTGCACCCACCCTCATATACCTACAAACCTCTGCCCTAAATTCTAACAATGCATTTTTAAAACTATACCATTCCTCTTCCACACCCCCACTACCCACACTTGCACTAGCCCACCTTTCTGTCAATAGTTGCTTAAATCTCACCCTAACTTCCTTCTCCCTTAATTTTTAAACTTTCACCTCTCTCTTACTTGCTGTTGCCATTTTCTTTCTGTCCCATATACCTCTTACTCTAACTGTCCATTGCCCCTCTATAAACATGTACATCCTGAAGCCTACCAATCAACCATTTATCCACCAATACATAATCTAACAAACTTCTTTCTTTATGTGCTATATCATATCTTGTATACACATTTATCCTCTTTTTCATAAAATATGTATTACTTATTATCAAACCTGTTTCTAAACATAGTTCAATTAAAGGCTCCCCATTTTCATTTACCTCTGGCACCCCAAATTTACCTACTTCTCCCTCCACAATATTTTTACCCACTTTATCTCAATCAACTCAATTTCACCCCATCTGACTCCACTTACACTCTCCATACGCAAGCTCCGACGCTCTAGCAAGTAATGCGTAATACCTTACGTGATGATTATGATATCAACTATCTCCATATCCTTGGATCAAGAGTCAACGATTATCACACCTCAAACAACCCCTTCTATCACCCTGCATTACCTAAGACCAAACCTACCTCCCATACCCTTCATAACACACACCCTTCCCCATCACTCTACCCTCCCCTACTACCACAAAACCTACTCCACTACCCGCATCAACTCCCCTCAACCTACACGACCACACTTGCTCCTACTCCTTGGATCAAGAGTTCATCCACGAAACTCAACCCATCCACTCAACATACCAACTCCACTCTTAGTGACTTCAATGCTTTCATAAATACCAATCTCCATCACCCCAGCCACCCCAACCTCACCCCACAAACACGACTCAACCCCAGACTACCACCCACTAGTCTTACCACTATGGTAACCCTCGCATTATCGTGTAATGCGCTCTAGCTAATGTGATAAAAGGGACATGACATACCTTTAATGTGATAAAAGGGACATGACGTACCTTTAATGTGATAAAAGGGACATGACATACCATTAACTAAATTCTTAATGATATTTATAGGGTAACCACTCTGTGGTATTATTAAAATTACACTATTATCGATCTTATTTCATTAATTTATAGGGATATTTATAGAGTAACCACTTTGTGATATTATTCAAAGGACACCATTTTCGATCTTATTTCATTTACTCATAGGGATATTTACTAAAAATTACATATTAAAAGCTCTTATATTCTAAAAACCCTTACAAATAGTTTTCAAAGAATATTTCATATTTTCAATAAATTTCCATAGAATCCAACATATATGTTTTAATAAATCCTTCATGGAAAATACTATATTTAATTAATTCATTGAATATCCCATATTTTCATTAAATCTCCATAGTTTACCCAATATTTTCATTAAATTATTCATAGGATACCCAATATTTTAATTTAAATATTCATATATAACCCCCACCATATTTTTCAATTACCAAAGAATTCTAATAAAATTCCATACTTATCATTAAATATTCAATGGATATTCTTTATTTTCAATAAATGTTCATAGAAATATTCCATATTTTCTTTTAAGTATTCAAAGTATCCCCCATATATTATATAAAATATTTAGAGGATACGTTTTATTTCTTTTTAAATAATCGTAGGATAAACCATATATTCATTAAATAATTAATACATTATTAAACATATATATTTTTATGTATTCTTACGTATTTTTTATGTATTTTATGTACTTTTATTAGGTTAACCTCCAACCTAACCGCCATTCCTAGTATCAAGATTCTTTTACCGTCTATGATAACCTCTTCCTATGATCTTAACTCAGTCCCTCACCCTCATGCTGGTATAATACCTCATGCTGGTATAATACCTCATGCTGGTATAATACCTAGTGTGATAATTATACCAGCAACATTCTCATACCACCCCCGTGGTATACTCTCGTGTCCTCAAAGTTCACTCCTCGCCGGTGGGCTATAAGCTTAAAAATCATTGTAAAGAAACTAAATTTTTTATCATTCTTTTATTTTTACAAATAATAAATGTAAATATTTCAATCACATAAGTGACATTATATTAAGTCATTACATGTTGTACATTTCAAGAATACATTACATAACAATACAGTTCAATAGTAAAACTCTTTATTCTTATTAAAAAAAATCATAGGACACCCCTTATTTTCTTTAAAATATTCATATGACACCCCTTATTTTCTTTAAAATATTTATAGGACACCCTCTTATTTTCATTAAAATCTTATAGAGTTCTTCATATTTTCAGTAAAATATTCAAGGGATATCCCAAATTTTCATTAAAATCTTCATACACTATTCCATATTTTCATTCAAATATTTATAGAATATCCTATTATTAAAATAAAAGATTCATAGGATACCCCATATTTTCATTAAAGTCTCCAATCTTTCCCTCAGGAGATATATTGCTTACGACGGTGAGTATTCCCTAAACACAAAATCTTTCCCTGATTCACTTGCAACTTACTCTCAGATCACGTATCTGATCATACAATGAACTCTCCAAACAATTCACCAATATCACCTCCATCATACCGACACTATCACCACCACCACCACCATTACCAACAATATCACTATCCTTTTTATCACCACACTACTATCATCACCATGACAACAATCACCACTATTAACACCATAACCATCAATAACACCATAACCATCAATAACACTATCACCCTTGACATTATCACCAACAACTCTCTCAGTAACCTAGACTTCAAACTTACTTTTCGCCAGACTAACACTCTTCGCACTAATCTAGTTCATACCTCTCCTCCCTCTATAGATGCTCCTGGTGTCTACTCTATTTCTTCTTCCTCCTGTCCTCTTCAGTACTTTGGAGAAAGTGGCTGTTGTCTTGCTGACAGACTCAGAGAGCACTATAGTAGTGTTAGGCTTGCCGACGCCAACAATGCTTTTTTTCTGTCATGTCAG
Source organism: Cherax destructor (assembly GCA_009830355.1). Taxonomy (NCBI): domain Eukaryota; kingdom Metazoa; phylum Arthropoda; class Malacostraca; order Decapoda; family Parastacidae; genus Cherax; species Cherax destructor. Next base: position 151,939 of record WNWK01003341.1, on the reverse strand, counting down.
AGATAACGGTTATCGTATAGACTGGTCTACTGTTAAAACTGTCTACCCTACTTCTAACTTTCACAGTCGCCGTCTGGTTGAATCCTCCCTTATACACAACTTTCCTTGTATGAATCTTAGTCGTGGCTTTGTCGCTGTAGATGCCTTCCTTTCCCATTACATTGTAAAAGGCTCCAAACTTCAGAACACCCGTGACTTAACGTGATTCATTTTTTTCCCTTCTCCCTTTATCCCCTTTCCTCTTTCTTCTTTCTCCTTTGGGGTTTCTTTCTTCTGCCTTGGGTATTTGGTCCATTATTATTTCCCCCCCACTGTGTTTTTGTTTCTACCCTTTATGGGCCCCTAGCTCCCTTGTGGGCCCCTAGCTCCCTTGCAGTGCTCCTCTTTCTTAGTCTTTGACTCCATTACTACTACTACCACCTCTACCACTACTTCTTTTCTTTCGTTCCTACTACCTCTCTTGTCCCGTGCCTGTCTGCTGGCCTATATATACTCCCTCCTTCTCTTCTTTTTATTAGTGTGACTTTGTAAATAGTCCAAGTCGGACCGAAACGTCGTCGTAAGCTCCTCTCTTCTATGTGCGGGTTATTTGTGTATTGTTCCTGTCACGATATTGTGCTTTTTTTATTAACTATCACCAATGCTATAACACCCACCACTATCAACACCACCACTATCACTACTATCACCACACTCAAAACTACAACCACCACTAACACCACAATCACTGTAACCACTACGATAAACATCAACACTTTCACCACCACCACTTTCAAGATAACCACCAACGCCTACACCATCACCACCGACATTATCACCATCACCACAGACATTCTTACCACTATCACCATCATTGTCTCAACCATTACTATCACCACACAATCACCACTGACCTTCTTACCACTATCACCATCATTGTCTCAACTATTACTATCACCACAGAATCACCATCATATTCATCACCACTGTCACCACAACACTATCATCATTGACATTCTCACCACCACTATCACCAATAATATCTCAACCAACACTATCATTACCACATCACCACATTATACGATTATACATTTAGTCGATAAAACACGTTAAATGGGGTAAAATACCACTTTCACTATATAATAATATACACCATATACTAATATACACAATATACTAACATACACCATATACACCCTATACTAATTATTTTTGTTATTAATTCATCGACCGTTTACCACCAAGGCTGGGTGACCCGTAAAAGAAGAAAGAGTTTCGTCATCATTCACTCCATCACCGTCTTGTCAGAGGAACGCCTACACTACAGTTAAACTACTGTAACATCAACACCTCTCATTCAGAGTGCAGACACTGAACTTCCCACCTTCAAGACTTAAGGCCTGCTTGCCTGTTTCCCTGAATCCCTTTATGTTACCCTGCTCACATTCCAACAGCAGGTCAAGTCATCAAAAACCATTCACCTCCAATCATTCCTATCTAACACTCTTACACAGGATTGCTAGAAGTCCAAGCCCCTCGCACACAAAACCTACTTTACCCCCTCCCTCCAACCTTTTCTAGGCCGACCCTACCCTGCCTTCCTTCTGCTTCAGATTTATACGCTCTCCAAGTCATTCCGTTTTGTCCCATCCTCTCTAAATGTCTTATCCACCTCAATAACCTCTCTTTAGCCCTCTGGATAATACATTTATTAATACCGCACCTTCTCCTAATTTCCAAATTACGGATTCTCTGCATAATATTTACATCACACATTGCCCTCAGACACGACGTCTCTCTGCCTCCAGCCTTCTCCTTGTTGCAACATTCACCACCCATGCTTCATACCCATATAAGAGCGTTGGTATATCTATTCTCTCAAAAATTCCCCTCTTTGCTTCAATGGATAACATTCTTTGTCTTCACAGACTCCTCAAAGCACCACTCCCCTTTTTCCCACCTCATCAATTATATATTTCACCTCGTCTTTCATAGACCCATCTACTGACAAGTCCACTCACAAATATCTGAATACACTGTCTTCTTTCATATGTCCTCCCTCCAATATGATATCCAATGTTTCATTACCTAATTTTTTATAATCCTCATCACCTTACTCTTTCCTGCGCTCACTTTTAATTTCCTTCTTTTACATACTCTTACAAACTCGGTCACCAATCTCTATAATTTCCTTTCAGAATTTCTGAGTTAATGAGGTACGAAGGGATAGACACCTTTTGTGGATCCCGCAACGACAGGAATACATTTAATTTGTGGTGTGTTTGCGTGGCAGCCCTGAGGCTGAACTGAATATCTTGTTTTCCATTAAGAGACGTGAAGGAGGCTATGGCAAATGGTATTCAGCTGTATTTGTTTTTGGTTCAATCTCAATTAAAGTTAATACTGTGATTTAACCAGCATTTTCGACCTTCACCGTTTTATTTGTATTGACTTTATCTTGCAAAATTACAAGATATTGCAAAATTCTACTTTTCATAAAACCCTCCCTTATCTACAAAATTGGTAAGATATACAATGTTCTAGTCAACATCAGATGGAAGATAAAGAGCTAGATAATCTATAATTCTAAGTTTTTTGAGAGAAATGTCAATAGATTGGATTATACAATTTTTTGAAATTTGTGTTTTTTTTTAAGGACTTTTTTGGGGAGGAAAAATTCAATAAAAACAAAACAGTAGGACATATCTCAAATCAATGCTGAAAGTGTAATAACCATCATTCCTCAATAACATGCGAAAAAATCATGACACTCCTATAACTAATCTTTGCAAATAAGGGAAAATAATGTCAATAACTTTTTCCTATTATATTTACATTTTTGTTATCTGTAAAACTCTATGGTTATGGCTCACCAAATTTGACCGTGTTGCACAACCCCATCTTTGTTGACAGCCCTCTTGCTACTGAGCCACCATCTCTCCACTCTGTTCACTCTAGTCTTCACACAAGTTACCATGTAGACTATCTTGAATGCAACAATCATAAAAAAATTTATTTTTGGAGTAAAACAAAACAAAACAAAAAAAACACTAATTATAAACAGGCCCTCTTGATTACAGGAAAAATAAAATAAAATTACATCTTTGGAAAAACATACTTAGAAATATGATACAGAGAAGCTGATTACATCAACATGTTGCCAGAATTATACACTATTTTTTGGTAAGAAAAAAAATATTTTCCTAATTTTTCAGGTTCAATTTTTGTACCCCTCATACATGTTGCCTCCCCCCCTGAAGTTGTGCATCTTCCATCTAAGTGTGACTGACACTAACTTAAGCAGATCTGCCGCAAATATTGCGTCCAGATAATCAGCCACAACAACACAAGTCTTCTCTCTTTACTGGACAAAAGTCGACAACATCTCTCTCTTAGGGGACGTTGAGGTGTAGATATTATTTCGATACAATTGAGGGAATCCTCTCTCTATCGCCTGGAAGATTATTGGTCCTCTGAGGCTGGCAAGATCTGTTCTTAATTCAATTTATAATTTTCACTAATAGGCTTAACATTTTATATATTTTCCATAGGCTTCACTATCGCTGCTTACTATTTTGTAGATATATCACCCTAATGGCACGTAATTTAGAAATTACATTTACATTATCGGTGACGTCGTGAATTATCGAAATAGTAATTGGTTCCCTATTAACGACATTGCGCTGACCACCACATTTCGACGTCGTTTTGCAAAATAATAGGTATCGTAAATACTATATTGTCATTGTTTATTATTATTTGGTCGTAAAATTATTCTCATATTTCTTTTGGAATAATCGGCTCATTGTAATTTAGCTAATGATAATATAATAATCATTTTTATTTTCACAGGAATTATATTACATATTTAGAGCTATATGGCGCTTGTTTATATTCAGAGTTCATTTCTAATAATTAGAGCTTAATAAGAGCTAATTCATAATGAATTAATTAACGTCAATACATATTTGCTCTTCACTTTTAATGATTTCGGTACTGATTATGAAAAGTGAATAATCCTCTTATGGGCTCACATGATCTTATTAACATTTTACCAGAGCCTCAGTTGGGTTTACTTTCAATTGCTGAACAAATTACACTTACAACAAATACTGTTAAGGACTGTTAGTTTGATGAAAATTAGAAATGAAAGTAAAAGCAGATACAGAAGCAGCAATCGAATTAATAAATGAAGGTAAAAGGAAACTTGATAACAGAGGAGAAAAAAGACAGGTAGTGAGGAAGTTCTATTCTTTATAATAAACAAAGGGGTGGTAGAAACTGCTATCAAAAATGATATAGGATTAATGGAAGTGAGCACAGGAATTACGAAAGAATGGTAAGTGAGAAGTAGTAACGTTGTCCAATTAGCAGGAGTTTACAGAAAGTAAGTTAAAACAAGTTAATGTAAGTTAAAAACTATGAGGAATCAAGGCTCGTTAAAGAGAATAAGAAGCATAAAAGAACTCATAACTAGGCTAGATATATTCATGTTAGAAATAATCTTTTAAAATAGGTAAACAATACTATTTAAGTTGTGTGAGGGTGAAAGTTAAATTATTTAAGATCAGCACTGAAATAATCACCAGCAACTCACTTGACCTGCGTAGATCAAAGGATTTTAATAGATATTTCAATGACGTTCCTGTTGACATGTGCTCCTCCACTCTTCTGATAATATTCTCTATGACTTTGCATACTATACATGTCAGTGACACTGGTCTGTAGTTTAATGCTTCGTGTCTGTCCAATTTTTAAAAACTGGGACTACATTTGCTGTCTTCCATATCTCAAGTAGTCACCCTTTTTCGATAGATGTGTTGAAGAGTGTTGTTAGTGGTACACAGAGCGCCTCTGCTCCCTGTTATTCGGCCCCATCGCCTTTGAGATATCTAGTTCGCTTAGCAGCCTTTTCACTTCCTCCTCGGTTGTGTATAGTGTCAAACACTTATTGGTGAATTCCACCTCTCCGTCTTTCTGGAGTTCTTTCTGTCTCCACTGTGAATACTTAATTGAATCTCATGTTGAGCTCTTCACAACTTTAGGTTCATTTTTTGTAAACTCTTTGGGTCAGACTTGGCTTTTGCTGCTATGTTATTTTCGCACTGTCGTTGGGTCTCCCTCCTTACCTGTGAATATTAATTTCTTGCTTTTCCACTACTCTCCTTGTTCTTCCATTCTGTAGTGCACCTGGTTTTAGCTTCTCTACACCTTTGCGTGAACCAAAGGCTCGTCCTGGCCTTCTCATTATGTCTGTTGCCTTTGGGTACAAACCTCTTCTTTTCTTCCTTGCAAATTGCTGTCACATATTCCATCATCTCATTTACTGTTTTCCCTGCCAGTTCTCAGAGGCCACTCATGAATGTTGTGAATTAAATGCGTCAAAGATCTATCAATAATATAAACCAACCAGGGAAATTAGGAACTGCATGAAAATTTATCAAGCAGAGTGTAGAAGGCACCATCAAACGATGCAGTCCACACGGGCTATACTGCAGGAGGGAATTAATCACCCTAATTCCACAACATAAAAGCCTACCCATTACCTAATACACTTCTTCACCAACGACAATGATGAGGAAGTGGATACCAAACTTGATGACCCACAAGACCAAGTCAATCTGATGGGTGATGTGAGGGAGAAAATTCTTTCATACACTGATAGTAGAATATTTAACAATAACCAGTGGGTCAACGAATGGAGAGAGAATAACCGGGAGGGGATTTCAAATGTAGCGAAGTGGTGGAATGAGTGTGGGAAGGTGGCAATAAAGAAGTTTTTTGAAAGGGTGGGTAGGGAGGAGGCTAGTTATAGGTATGGTTATCAACACTACTTAGAGGGATTGTTTAGGGATTGTTATGGGGGGAATGGGGGGGTGGGTCTAGTGAGGAGGTGGCTAGATTACGTACTAGGTTAAGGGAAATACAGAATGAAAGGTTTCAGGCATTAAGGATAAGGGGTGGTTTGGAAGAGGTCCTCTGGGGCGATAGGGCGTCTGCGGTAGTTTTAAGACGTTTTCAAAGGCGTAGGGAGGGTATGTTGATGTCGTCATTGATAGTCGAGGAGGGAATGGGAGGGTATGAGTCTGGCAAGGTGTTAATGACAACGGAAGGCATGAGTGGTTATGCAGAACATTGGTTTAGAAGGAAGTATATGGAGGAAGTACGGGACATGGGAGCGAGTGAGAGAATTTTTGGGGAATAGTGAAAGGATTGAGTGAGGAGGATAGGTGTGCTTGTGATGGGGAAATATCGGAGGAGGAGGTATGGGAGGCGGTTAAAGGTCTGAGAATGGGGAAGGCGCCGGGCATAGATGGTTTGCCAGGTGAACTGTATGTGCAATATTGGCAGATGTTGAAAGGGGTTTTAGTCACAGTTTTCAATGAGATGAAGGAAGAGGGTATCATGGGGGAGACGTTGAGGAGAGGTGTCGTGGTGTTAGTACCCAAGGGAAAGCAACCGAAGCGTTTCAGGGATTATAGGGCAATAGCATTGATGTGTACAGATTACAAGATATTCGTGAAGATTCTTGCAAATAGGATAAAAAGGGGTTTAGGAGGTATGTTGCATGATGGGCAATTTGGGGTACTGGATAGAAGTATCAGGATGGGGCACAGGAGGATTAAGAGTTTCATTGATGTGAGTCAGATAGGGGGTGTTTTGGGGTTGGATTGGCAGATGGCGTATGATAGAGTTGATAGAAGTATGTTGTTGGAGATTTTGAGAAAGCAGGGGTTTGGGGAGGAAATAGTGAAATGGGTGAGAATGTTGTATGCAGGGGATTTGCTAAAGGTTCAAATTAATGGAAGGGTGGGTATGGCAGTGGACATGGAAAGGGGTCTGAGGCAGGGATGTCTGCTGTCTCAGATACTTTTTGCATGTCTTCAGGATCCATTTTATAGGTTGGTAGAGAGGTCTACGAGAGGAACAGGGGGGCAAGGGGCAGATCAGGCAGGTATAGTGGGTTATGTTGACGACACTACTATTTTGGTTAGGAATGGGAGCATCTGAGACTGATCAATGGTTTGGTGGACATTTTTGGGCGAGCAACAGGCATGCGGGTAAATAGGGGTAAATCCAATCTTTTAGAGGTGGGGAGTTGGAAGGGAGGAACGTTGGAATCTAGGGAAGGGTGGAAATGTGTAGATGTTTTAAAAATCTGTGGGATTGTTTTTAGTGATGATCCGTTGGAAGCTAGGGAGGTGAATTCGAGAGCGGTGGTGGATGCTGCTTTAAGTAGGATGCAGGGTTGGGGTGTTGGGGAAGTGACGTTATTACAAAGGGTAGTGGTGGTAAATGTTTTGGTGTATAGTAAATTGTGGTTTTGTGCTGCGGTATACCCCCCGTTGGAAGTGGATGTGAGGAGGTTGTTGCAGGGTGTACTTAGGTTTGTATGGGGTCATGGGAGGCATTGGTTAATTATGTAAAGAGGTGGTAGAAACTAGGGTTAAAAGGGGAGGTTTGGGCTTAGTACCCTTACTGTGTTGGTTAAGGAGCGTTTTTGTACAACAGGTTTATTAACTGAGGGGAGGGGAGGGGGGTAGGAGTGTAGGTTTGGTAATGAAGGAGGTACGTAGGTTGTGGGGGTGAGGGAGTTATTAGGGTGTGAATCAATTCTGTGGAAAAATAAACACATAAGCAGTTTAATGTGATCCTTTATTGACAACGTTTCGCCCACGCAGTGGGCTTTATCGAGTCACAGACAGATCTACCTGGAAAATGAGCAACATGGAGATATATATAGGGTACAGTCAGGTGGAGAATGCTGGGTCAGGTGGAGAAAGCTGCATGTGAGTCTTAAAAGTAGTGTGATAGTTGAAAACATAGTGTGACTTAAGGACCTGCAGTGTACCATTCTTGAGTTCTAGGTGGGATAGCGTTAGAAGTTTCTTGGCAATAGGTTCAGCTATGTTGTAGAAGCCGTTGTTCTGGTTGAAGTTGTTGGATATACAGATGAGTGATGATTCTAGATTCTTTGGTATTGCGTGTTGTCTTCTCTGGCGATGAGTCTTGCGTTTCTGTAGTTGATTAAATGGTTGTGTATTCGGTGTTGAACACAGGCATTTCTTGAGTCGTCAGATCTGCCTGCGTACTGGTGTTCTGAAATGCGTGTTTGTAGGTCTCTGGATGTTTCGCCAACGTATAATTTGCTGCAGCCATTACAAGGATTGTGTATACCCTGCCGTGGATTGAAGCTTTTCCTGTCTGTTACTGGTAATGTCCTAATGGTGGTGGATGTGGAGTGGATACTCGGAATGAGGTCTTAGAAAATGTTGGAAACTTGTTTGGAAATGGAGTTGGTGGGAAGGACTATGTATCTCTTCTCAGCAGTGTCTTCTCTGGGTGTGTTGAAGATGTTTAATGCCCGTCTTCAACACACCCAGAGAAGACACTGCTGAGAAGAGATCATAGTCCTTCCACCAACCCATTTCCAAACAAGTTTCCAACATTTTTCTAAGACCTCATTCCGAGTATCCACCTCCACATCCACCACCATTAAGGACATTACCAGTAACAGACAGGAAAGCTTCAATCCACGGCAGGGGTATACACAATCCCTTGTAATGGCTGCAGCAAATTATACGTTGGCGAAACATCCAGAGACCTACAAACACGCATTTCAGAACACCAGTACGCAGGCAGATCTGACGACTCAAGAAATGCCTGTGTTCAACACCGAAATTTACACAACCATTTAATCAACTACAGAAACGCAAGACTCATCGCCAGAGAAGACAACACGCAATACCGAAGAATCCTAGAATCATCACTCATCTGTATATCCAACAACTTCAACCAGAACAACGGCTTCTACAACATAGCTGAACCTATTGCCAAGAAACTTCTTCAACGCTATCCCACCTAGAACTCAAGAATGGTACACTGCAGGTCCTTTAAGTCACACTATGTTTTCAACTATCACACTACTTTAAGACTCACATGCGCTTTCCACCTGACCCAGCATTCTCCACCTGACTGTACCCTATATATCTCCATGTTGCTCATTTTCCAGGTAGATCTGTCTGTGACTCGATAAAGCCCACTGCGTGGGCGAAACGTTGTCAATAAAGGATCACATTATACTGCTTATGTGTTTATTTTTCCATTGTGTCGGTATTTTATACCATTTATTTCCAATCAATTCTGTGCTCCCTGATGGTTGTGAGAGAACCGGGCAGGGTTAGTGTGGGTAGATTGGATAGGGTAGGTATGAGGGAACAGGAGGTGCAGGGGGAGGCAACTTTTCCGATGTATGATTGGAGGGGAACTTGGGGTTGGTTGAGGAAATTGAAATTGCAACCACGGGTTAGGGACACAGAGTTTAGATTTTTGCATGGGATTTTGGCTTCTAAAGTGCAGCTTTTTGTAATAGGGATTGTAGGAGATGGGAAGTGTTCCAGGTGTGGGGGCTAGATACGGCGTATCATGCGGTGTATTTTTGTGAGTGAGTCGTGGTAGTGAGGGAGTGGTTTAGTGGGGTTTTGTGGTCAATTGGGGGAGAGGGTTTATCAGTGTTACGAGCGCTTAGTTTAGATATGAAGGAGTTCTCGGAAGGTATTCGAAGGGCATTGTCATACTTAGTTCTAGATTTTATACATCTTTCATGGAAATGAGGGAAATGAGGGGTGACGTTAAAATTAAGGCTTTAGCAGCTGGTTTTTATAGGACGAAATGTCGCAATAAGGGGATTTATGGTAGGGCTTGGGACACGACTTTCCCGTTTGAATATCAACAGATTACAGTGCATAAGTTACTTCAGGGACAGTGGTAAGGTGTTTGGGCTGGTCTCCAGTTAGTTGGGAGGGGGGTCTGTTTTCTGTTTGCGCGGGGTTTTGAGGTTTAATATAGGAGGCATGCGTGTTTATGAAATGTAAGGTTGGGGTGGCGGGGAGTAGATGTGTGTGTGAGTAGGGGGTTTTGTGGTGGGGTGGGGGGCGGGTGCTTTGGGGGGTGTAGGGTGGCGAGTGTTTGGTTTAATAGGGGGTGGGTCGAGGTCAGGGAAAAGGGTTGTGGGTTTTGTTACTGTTTCGGTAGTCTTTTGGGGTTGTATTTTCCCGTTTTCTTTTTAGTCTGTTATTGATTGGTGATTATGTTTTGTTAGAAGCCAAGACAGTGTAATGTTTTGGTGTATGTTTTCTTGTAAACATAAATAAATCACATACACATGTTAAGAAAAACAAAAACAAAATAAAAAGGATCATTTAAAAATGTTCTGTATGACAATGTTTTTAAACATTTTGTATCTTGGTTCGATTTGAGCTTAGCTTGGGGTTTTCTGTACTTATATTTAGTGTCATTTGGCACAGGTTTAAGTTCTATTTTGTTCTTGTTAAGGTTTTTTTTTCCTCACATTCTTTTGTGGGGTTATTAATTTTGCCGTGGGGTTTTTCTTGCTTCGGTGAAGCTTTTGTGAGCTATAGATGGTTGGCTTGTGCCATTACTGTTTTAGGTTATAAATGTCTCTTTGTTTAATCAGTTTTTTTTTTTTTTTGGGGGGGAGGGGTCTGTGTGTTATGAATATATATGTGTTTGGGACATGTTATTATTGTATGATAGATTCTAAGTTTGGTAATGATTAGACATTGCTTTACAGTTATGTGGTTAAGGTTCCTTTGTGTGTTTTTCATTATATTTAAAAAAAATGTATGCTTTTGAGTTTGGACACATACTATGTTTTAGATGTGGAGAGTTGTTTATATATGTTATGTACTAGTTATCATAGGTTTGCTTCTGGTTTAAGTATTAATATTATTTTTTTGTTTGTGCTTGTGTTTGGATCAGAGGGGGTGGGGTTTGGTGGGGTGGCTTGCTGTGGGGGGTTATGGGGGTTCTTTCATGCCCGTTTTCCTGTCTAGGTGTTTTACCTATAATTTTTGTGTAGGATAAATTTATTTTGTAAAATTTTGACACCTTTTTGTGTCATCTGGAATCCTTGTATATTTTTGTGTTGGCGAGTCGGCCTGTCTGTGTACATACATGTACATACATGTATGTACTGCTGTCATTATACATATGTTTTGTATGTATTTCGTTTTGGCTCATAAGATGTACAACAAAATATGTGTTATTGGTGGGGTTTTGTGGGTGAGGTTTTGTAGGAGGTTATAGTGGTTTTTACTTGTGTTGTCATATTATATAGGTTATTAACCTATATATGGTGTAGGATACATTGTTTTGAGTTTGTATTACTGTATAATATTGAAATTTTGCATATTTTCGTGCTGACATGATGTTCTGTTTACTTGTTAAGATATGTTTTTTGTTTATATGTTCAGGGGGGCTTGTTTCTATGTATGTTAAGATGTACGTTGGCATATGTAACTTGTGTATAATGTGTTTTTTATAAATAAAAAAAAAAACATTCCTACCCCTACCTTTCTCCACTAACTGCCCATCCTACCTGCCCAAATTACTATCCCACACTACCTTCCCTGCCCACGCTACCTTCCCATCCTACCTGCCACACTACCTGCCCACATTACTTATCCACCGTCCCAACCCAACCAACCTACCATACCTGCCCACTCTACCTGCCTGCCTTGCCATACCACCTCTAAAAAAAATCCTGCCTAATCACCCTACCTGCCCACCATTCTTGCCCACCCTACATACTCATGCTACCTGCCCACTTCCCCTGCCCACCTCGCCTGCTCACTGATCTCATAAATACCTGGCACTAAGGTAGCATTAAGTCTGGCACAAATTAAATTTTGCTATTTTAATGTTTTTTTTAAGTAAGAAAACTGTTTATGAAATGCTCAAAGAAACTTTCATCCCATGAGAATTATCTAGCAGCTTTAAGCTCAGAAATATAAAGCCAAATATATTTCAGTTCATAAAAAGGATGAATAGTGAGAGATTTGTTTACAATATACAAAATATAAATTTCTGCAGATTTCTTATTATACATTTAGATTTCATACACTTATTTTAATTAAATTATCCTTTAAACTGATGAATAATGTTACTTACACACTTATTTTAGTAAAATGATCAGTCCCTAAGCATTGACCAGCCTCACCGCAGTATTATGGGGATGAAGCTCTGTGTACTGGATCCCAAATAGAGGTACAGCAACTGAAGATATCGTTACAGAGGGGCGGGGCCCAAGAGTTGGCCTGATGTTAGCTCTGGGTTGTAGAATGTAGCAAGAATCCATGATGGTGCTATAACATGCAAGAAACACTACATTACTTTTCATGCCATGTGTCAGTAAGGGAGGATGTTCACGCCAGGAACTTGTCACTCGCCTCAAAGCATGGTGGTGGACACTGCAGTGTTGTCTACGTGGGCATGGTTGTCTACACTGCCAGTGTTGTCCAGGTGGGCATGGTTGTCTACACTGCTAGTGTTGTCCAGGTGGGCATGGTTGTCTACACTGCCAGTGTTGTCCAGGTGGGCATGGTTGTCTACACTGCCAGTGTTGTCCAGGTGGGCATGATTGTCTACACTGAATGTGTTGTCCAGGTGGGCATGGTTGTCTACACTGCCAGTGTTGTCCAGGTGGGCATGGTTGTCTACACTGCCAGTGTTGTCCAGGTGGGCATGATTGTCTACACTGAATGTGTTGTTCAGGTGGGCATGGTTGTCTACACTGCTAGTGTTGTCCAGGTGGGCATGGTTGTCTACACTGCCAGTGTTGTCCAGGTGGGCATGGTTGTCTACACTGAATGTGTTGTCCAGGTGGGCATGATTGTCTACACTGCCAGTGATATCCAAGTGGCATGGTTGTCTACACTGCCAGTGTTGTGTGTACTCACCTATAAGTACTCAGCTATATGTATTCGCCTATATGTGGTTGCAGGGGTCGAGTCCCAGCTCCTGGCTCCGCCACTTTGGTGGTCGCTACTAGATCCATTCTCTTCGCTTCGAGAGCCTTGTACTCACCTAATTGTACTCACCTAATTGTGGTTGCAGGGGTAGAGACTCAGCTCCTGGCCCCGCCTCTACGCCTCTTGTGTGTGTTAGTTACCATTTTGTCCTAGGCACATGTCGATTAGACACTAGGCCTGTTGTATATATGTGTGTGTGTGTGTGTGTGTGTACGAAACACTTCGAAATGTTTCGGCCCCGCCGGGAATTGAACCCGGGCCCTCCGTGCGTGAAGCAAGAGCGCTAGCCACCATGCCATCGGGGCGTGTGTGTGTGTGTGTGTGTAAATTATATTTTTGGCAAATTGAGCAGAAGGTTTATCGCTACATGGAAAAACATTATATTTTTAATAAAGATCAAAGAGGAGCCACATCAGAGGCTGTGGGCTCTACACGCCCTCATGTTTACTCCCTACTTAAACATTAATTTTTTCCTCTCAATAAAACTGGACTTTGATGTCCATGAAAATGATCTACGTAGAAAAACAACATCTTTAATGCAAGTTTGGACTGTAAAAGTTCATGGCCTATAGTGTAAAGTTTCCCACTAGAGGAACTGATGCTGTCTTCGCGTTCCCTGAATCAAGATTATTTTTTTATTTTATTTTATTCAAGAAACATGTATATACAGAGTATAAAAACATATAATGTGTATAAGCCATGATTTTTATATATTTATGGAAACGCCATCATTTCCAGTCTACATAATCAAAAGTACTACATACATTTTGGTACCATGGTACTGAGGACTACAACACATGAGTCATTAAATTTTCTACTGCGCATTATCTCCATCTTGGCCTCTCCTATGCGTCTGTTTATTTGACAGACATTATAATTATTTTCACAATATTATATATATATACACCCAAGGTATAAATAAATCATCCTCTTTTATTGGTACTCAACACCTCCGTACCATGTTTACTCTATTCTTCCCTTTGCATTATGCAATAAGGACATACAACAACTATTATATGAAGTTATTCCCAACCTAATAATACAACATTTTATTCAAATGTTCTTCCCTGCACTTTCACTGCTTCATCAACATGTACATAATCTCTCATTACATACATTTATTTACGTCTTTTGTACCTGGTATGGTTATACATATATCTTTATTCATTTCAACTTTATTTATATCTACTTGACAATCACCGTATACCAGTACACTCGACATATATGATAAACCTTCGCTCCTCTGTATAAATTAATACATACATATATTTTTGTTATGACATCTGCAAAAGAATACTCCTTTCAGCTTCCATACCTACATACACACTTCCACTTTCACCCTGATTGTAAACTTCGTTAGTTGCTATTCTATTCCTCTTTACAGTCATACGGTATTTCATCCACCGATAGCTTATAACACCGTTGTTAATATTATTAATTTTCAACTTAGGTATACAAACTCGACAATGCACTTACAACAGCTTCCCATCCACACTACTTTCGCTGTTTATTGCCTTGGCATAGCACATATGCTACATAACTCCTCCGCCTCACCTATCCTGCTTTATGCGAAGTAAACCTTCATTTTTCCCCTTACGTTAATGAATTCAATTCGTCTGTCTCGTCCGTCTGTGTTAGTAAGTTACCAGCTCCACATACACTACCCATTCCCTCCGATTTTCATCATCCGTCCTCCCTGTTGCATCAAAAAATGTTTGTCATCTGTCCACCCTTTCCCTTCCCCTTATTCCCCTACTTCCTTATTGCCTTACATACTTACACTCTCCACGTTCGCTACCCCCCTTATTTAATCCTATTTTCTTCCATGCCACCCATACATTCTGCATGTACCACCACCCAGCAAACCCTGCCCTCCCTAACTTCCCCCATTGTACCCCCCATCCGTGTCAAGCCCTTTTACAAACAATATATTTTACGCTCCCAATAAGTCCTCAGAGAAAACCTTCTCCCATCTCCCCCCATACACTCTCCTATTCCTATTTCTTGTTCTAATCATACTTCCTGCAATCGCCCTGATATGCTCCCTTACCCCAGTAGTTTTTAACCTCCATGACATGCACACATAGTCTACCATTAAGTGCATTAATCCCTTTCACACCTGTTGACTCATTCCATTTATGTCCAAACTTATTGCCCGTAATACTGTTATGCCCATCCATTCCCTTACCAGCCCTAAATCCTCACAAAAATATATTGCATGCAACCTGGTTTCCTGTTTCCCACACCTGTTACAACTCCCATCCTTAACTATACCCATCCTAAATAAAGCTGCTTTCGATGCCACCGCTCCATGTAAAAATATATATATAAGTTCTCTATCTCTGGAACTCAACATCAAACCCTTTAATCCCTTCCAAATATTACTCCAATCATACATACTACACTTCTACCCTACCCAATTTTCTCCATGACACTTGCGGCTAACTTATGAATTTTTTTTATCACCATCATATTTTTCAGGAGGTCCCAACACTGCCTCAACATCTTGCCTTCCCACCACTTACCTAATTTTTCTGCCACCTTACCCTCCCGTCCTGCCTCTACCCCTCCCCCACGTATAACACATCTTTTAACATACATACATATTAATCTACGTTCTATTGCTATTAGCCCCAAACCCCCATCTCCACCCAGTTTCTAACTATTTCCCTTCTAATTCTTGCAATAATAGGTATATCACCGCAACATGCCAAATCTTACTATATATCAATGTATTTACCGCTATTACTCTCTGCTGTAATGTGAGATCCCCTGGCCTCCATCCTTTCAATCTATTCATTGCCATTTTCACTATCCTACCTGACTTCACACATCACGCTTCATCTTCATTACTCATATATATTACTCCCCATATCTTATTTTTTACCACTATTAACCACCTATGCTTCTCGCCCAACCTCCCCCCACCCACCTACCTACCTCCATTAATCGCGATTTGGCCCCATTTACCCTCATTATACGTTCCACATTAACCAGTCCCTCTACGTTGCCTACGAGCACAGTAGTATCGTCAATGTATCCCACTATCCCCAGCTCCTCACTCACTTCCTCTACACACACCCTTCTTGACTAGTCTATAGAATGTATCTTGCATACATGCAAATAGACTTTGCGACAGAGGATATCCCTGCCTTAATCCCTTTTCCATTTTTACCATCCATCCTCCCCACACGACCATTCACCTGCACTCGTACACATGCCCCCTTATACACTGTTTCAACCCATCCTACCACTTCCTCCCCAAACCCCTGATGTCGCATAATTTCATAGAGCACCTCCCTCTCCACACTGTCATATGCCCTTTTCCAATCTAACGCTAATACCCCCCCCTCTATGCTGCCCTCTTTATACTTTTTAATTCTTGTGTGACCTCTGATCATGCTTCTCCTGGGTATCCCACACTGCCCTTCCTCAATCACTCCTCCTAGCACTCTTTTCAAAATATTTCCCAATACTTTCGCAAAAATCTTATAATCCACATTCATCATCACTAAAGGCCTGTAATTACTCATAGTTACTCCTGTTTCCCCTTTTTTAACTAGCACCACCACACTCGTGCATTGATCAGTTCCTAAGCATCCCTCCTCCTTCATTGTATTTAATAGTCATACCAAACATTCCCTCAATACATTCCAATGTATCCTATATAAGTCATTAACTATTCCGTCTATCCCTGGAGCCTCTCCCTTTCTTAACCCAGCCACCGCCTCCCACACCTCTTCCTCACTAATACGACCTTCAATGCTTACTCGTTCCCTCTCTCCCACCCTTGCTCTTATTCCCTCCATAATCATGCTTCTCTCTGTTATGCCTATCCTATCACTTCTCCAATACCTCTCGAACCATTTGTCCACATATAAACCCATCGCCTCAGTCGTCCTTAATCTTTGCCCCTGCACATAACTCTCCAATCTCTCCTCCACTGCTATGCAATTTACCGTCATACCTTCCCTCCCTTTCCTACTTTTGCTCAAAACATACTTCAAAGGCCTATCTCCCCATAATACTTCATCCATCCCCGTCTTCAAATGACAAGCATCAAATCGTTCGTTCTGTATCTCTCTCAGCCTTTCTTTCAATTCCCTTATCTCCTGTACTGCACTGCATTGGGTCCGTTCTTCTCATAACATCTGTGCAAGAGCCCCTCTATGTATTTTTGCAACCCAAACGACCAGCCCGCCTCCTCTCTCCCAACCTTGTATAAAAACCTTTTATACTCTCTTTTGCCACTTTTTCCTAGCACACTATTATACTTTCTCCCGACTCAATCTGACTCTTACCTTGCTCCCACAACCTCTTCCACCATTGTGCAAAACTCACCTGTTTGTCCTCCCCACCTAACAACTTAACATTTAATTTTCAGTAGCCCCTATACCATCTAACTGCCCCTTCCCAACTTACATCTACTAGTACACCTCTATGATCCGAAAACCCTACATCTATCGTTTGCACACCTTCTGCCACTACCTGATCTGACCCATATATCCTATACAATCTGGCTGCATAACCCTTACGAAAGTATGTGTGCTCCACCTACCACATCCTTCAACCCCACACTATTCAATACGTCTCTTAAGACCCCTAACACACATCCCGCTTCCCTAGGTTCTACATCTTTATTTCTAATGACGCAGTTCCAATCCCTACCCACTATCACTACACCTGGCATCCCTCTTAAGGCATGTATTCGTTCACAAATTCATCCTTGACCTTCCTGGAAAACTCCGCCGGTATATAAACCCCTACAAAGCATACTCTGACTCCACCCCATTCCCCATCCACGTTCACTATACATCCCCCCACACTCCTCCCATGTTATCAAATGAAAATGGCTTGACATCTTTATCACTACCGCAACCCCTTCCTTTAATCTCCCTGAAGACCCAGCATATACATCATATCCTTCCAAACGTAAGTCCCTTCCATTCCTATAATTATGTTCCTGCAAAAAACCCACTTGCACACCATAACGTCTCAATGTCACCTCCACCCACTTCCTTTTAACCTCTGCCCTCATACCATTTACATAAATAGTTAAACACTGGAAAATAACAGTAAAGGTTTACCTCTCGACATTGATGGATGCGTCACTTCAGTTTTCCCCATGCCTCCTGCTCTGCTTACACATTTCCCACCCTTGGCACCTTCCTCAAATTGCAACCCTCCCTTTCCCCTCTTTGTCGCATCCACCAAAGCCTTTATACATGTTCTTTGCGCAGGCATTAATACATCCTCTCCATCTGATGAGGCTACTGATCTCTTTCGGGATTCCCCCGACACTACCATGAATTTACCACTTTCATGCTCATGCACTTCCACACTCACCGTCTCACATACTAACCCTTGTACCTCCGTTCTTTCCGCTTCCATTTCAACACCCAGTGCATTGTCTTCCCCAAGACTTTTCCTGCTGCGGCACTTAACTCCGGCAGTGTTTCGACGAGGAGGCTCTCCAATACAGGCCTCCATTGTACCCTCCTCCTCTTCTGCTGTTTCTCGCTGCTCCACTGTAGCCATCGCAGGGAGTGTTTGACATGTCCCTTCACTGCCCTCCACTATCTCACTCCATGACCTTGTAGATGGCTTCTGCTCCAATGTACATATTTTATTTCCCTCTACCGACTTGCTCTTTCGATTCATTTCAGCTGGCTACAGCAAACCCTCGACTCTTTTGTTTGGGGAACATGAAATTCTCTCATCTGAGGGTGTTCAGCAGGGTGATCCACTCGCTCCACTTCTCTTCTGTTTGGCAGTAAGAGAACTAACTTCCAGCCTATGCAGCGAGCTCAACATCTGGTACCTGGATGATGGCACTCTGGCAGGTACTGGGGAGTCCTTGTTAGAGGACCTACAACGGGTGAAGACACAGGGAGAAGCCTTAGGACTCATCCTTAATCCCTCAAAGTGTGAAATTATCACAACAAATCAGGAAATAATCAATGCGGTGCAAACAATCCTCCCAGAAGTCACTACTATCACTCCATCCAACAGTACCCTCCTGGGAGCACCGCTGGATCCCCACGCCATCGACACTGTCCTCAAGGACAAAGTGAATGACCTGAAAAGAATGGAGGAGAGAATAAGTGATCTTGATGCCCATGATGCCCTGTATCTCCTCACAAGGTGTCTTACTATGCCAAGACTCACTTACTTCTTGAGGTGCGCACCCTCTTTTGAAAACCCAACACTTAACGAGTATGACGCACACCTGAGATCAACCTTCAAGAAGGCACTGAATCTGTCACTAGAGGATCAGCAATGGGAGCAGACAACCCTCCCAGTGCGACTGGGAGGTATAGGGGTGCGCAAAGCAAGGCAGGTAGCGTTACCTGCATTTCTGTCATCGTGTTTGGCCTCCTGTGGATTAGTCAAGAGGATTGTCCCTGAACGTTTGAGAGGTGTGGTGGGAGCTCAAGACCCAAGTTCATTGAAGCAGCAGTGCAGTGGGACATCCTGGCAGACTCCTCCAGTAGACCAGCTCCTCCCAAAGAGCACAAACAGTCCCACTGGGACAAACCGATCATGGAAAAAATTTCCAACACAATGCTCACCAACGCTTCAGGAAAGGACAAAGCTCGTTTCCTAGCGGTGAAGGCACCACACTCAGGAGATTTCCTTCTTGCTGTTCCCAATTCCTCTCTGGGCACTCGACTCGACCCACAGGCCATTCGGATTGGTGTTGCTCTTCGCCTAGCCGCCCCCATACTCACCGAACATAGGTGTATTTGCGGCAGGGCGACGGCTGATCAATTCGGACTTCATGGTCTAGTGTGTCACACATCAGAAGGGAAGTATGCTAGACATGAGGAGGTCAATGACATCATAAAGAGAAGTCTCGCCACAGCCCGTTGCCCAGCTCAAGCAGGAACCCCAAGTGCAGAGGTCTGATGGAAGTCAAAAGCGTCCTGATGGAGCCACCATGCTACCCTGGAAGGATGGTAAGCAGATTGCTTGGGACTACACCTGTGCTGCCACATTGGCAGACACCTACCTGCCACACTCCTTAGCCGAAGGGGGTGGAGCTGCCAGCCACAGGGAGACCCAGAAGACCCGCAAATATGAAGACCTTCCCTCTTGCTATAACTTCATCCCAATAGGGTCGGAGACCCATGGAGCATGGGGCAAGTGTGCTCTAAAGTTTCTCAAGGAGCTGGGTGGAAAACTCATCATAGAAACCAAGGACCACAGGGCGACCAGCTTCCTCTTTCAGAGACTCAGTGTTGCGATCCAGAGGGGAAATGCCTGCAGTATTCTGGGCACGCGGCCCACTGCCGGGGAGTTGGACGAAGTACTTGACATGTAGCTCTGAGTTGTTATCTATGTTGTTTTACTCCCCATTGTATTTTGTCTTGAAATAAAGTTTGTAAAAAAAAAATGGGGTGGTAGGGGAAGTGGAATATTCAAATGGCTTCAGAAAGACATCTAAATATTCTTCCTTGAAGTCTTTTTATCCACTTCTCCGAGGCAATGGGTCCCACAATTTACACCAGAGGTGGACCCCATCCTATATATATGTCGTGCCGATTAGGTAAAACTTGCGATTTTGGCTTTAATAGCAACGCTTTTCTTGCCATATAAGACAAGTGAAAATTTGTTTATGCAATAATTTCGCCAAAATCATTCTGAACATAACGAAAAAAATATATTTCATTGTGTTTGTTTATTATTAAATTAATGTTAACGTATCTAAAATATATTTAGTTGGGTTAGGCTAAATTAAGTTGCGCTTGTTGTAATAAGGTTAGGTAGGTTTTCAAAGTTTCTCTTGGTACAAAATTATAAATTCTTACATTATCATAAATGAAAAAAATATATCTTTAAACGTATAAGATAAAATTTTAGAAAGGACTTAATTTTAGATGAGTTCTTGCTAATTGACCAGTTTTACCTAATCGGCACGACATATATATATTATATATATATATATATATATATATATATATATATATATATATATATATATATATATATATATATATATATATATATATATATATATATATATATATATAAATATATAAAGAATATATTTATATAAAGAATCGTGGTGCTAGAAATAAAATAAACGAGTTGAGTTCTGGTGCATTAATGTGAAGCGTGGATGTTTTGGCAGTACCTGAGTGGAGGCGGTATAATATGAAGTTCAGCAAACAGTGTACATTTATTCTTGATATTTCTGCAAATATGAAGCAGAGATGTGACAGATTTAAGAATAAATATTTATAAGCAAGTTGTTAAGAATATATTTGATTTATAATAATTATATTATAATATATTGCAATAAGATCACGGTAAATATGTGATAATAACAATAGGCAAAATAATCACAGCAAAAAAATAGTGAAATTTCAATCGCTATTGTGATGTCTCACATTATCACGAAATCCCTGGGATTTTCACGGATATTTCACTGTAATTATTTTGCATCA
The DNA here is from genome assembly GCA_009830355.1 of Cherax destructor. Lineage (NCBI taxonomy): Eukaryota > Metazoa > Arthropoda > Malacostraca > Decapoda > Parastacidae > Cherax > Cherax destructor. The sequence goes on along the minus strand of WNWK01003341.1, from coordinate 130,677 downwards.
TAATATACTATTCTGGGATGGCCGAGTGGTGTAAGTACCACGTACTTTGATGCAGTGTGTAGGTTCGAATCCTACTGTGAAATAAGAGATAATGTTTGTATATTATACTGTAAATGTGAGCTTCCAAAACCCTCATTGGCGGAGCTTCAAACGTTAAAAAAAATTGCCTTCTCATTTGATGCTGGCTGAAAGTGAAATTAAAATATGTAGGCCAAAATTTGACCGTTTAATATGGAAAATATTGTGAAATTTTGATTCTGAAAGGCTTCAAAATTTAATGGCTGGTGCATCTTATGGCCAGAATAGTGCCCATTAACTTTCGTTTGCTTGCCGGCAAATTTGTTGACGTAATAGAACAGTAAAGAAATAGGAATGGGTGGAATCCGTGACATAACTGAGGAATAACTAATCGGATGTCCTTCAAGGCTCCACCACAGCTGTGGGTTCCTCAGTACAAGACTGGTGATGATCTTGGCTGGCATACCTACCAATTTGTCAGTTTTGGAGACAAGTGGTATATAATACCGACATGATGACAAAAATAGACATAAATGCAGTATAATGCGATCGTTTATTGACTACGTTTCGCCCACATAGTGAGCTTTATTAAGTCACAAACAGATATGTTTATGACTTGATAAATGAGGCGCATCGTAAGGGATCGCATTATACTGCATTAGTGTTTATTTTGTCAATTTTATTGAATAAAGAATTATATATATATAATTATTCAATAAGTTAGTTAGTTAGTTAGTTCAGACTCTCAAGTAAGGGCCCACTAGGGGCGAGGGGGAAGTGGGGACAGAAGAAGAATAGCCGGTGAGAGGAAGAGCTTAAGTAGAAGAGAAAGAGTCAGGACTAAACCCAACAGTCTAACTACTTTATTATTATATGATCAATAAGTAAGGAATGTTTTTTCTGACTGGCTTGAAAATAATATTAACTCTGCGTACTATAAGAAGAATGAAAACCCACAAGTTTACTCAGAGTATCTTTAAATTTGAATTTTTTACTGAAATAATTCAAAATAACTGGAACCTGATCAGACACTGTCGAATGCTATTTTTGATTGGCTTCAAACTTTTACCATAGATGGGCTTTTGGAAAACACGACTTGTCTCACGTTAAGCTGTGTAAATGTCAGTTTCCCACATTGCTTCGACCCTAAAAGGCCGGTATATTTAAGTGGAGGTGTTTTTTAATTAATTGAAGATGTTTGAGGGCCAATTTGCTTTTTAGGGAAAATTGTTATCAATGTAAATATTTTCTTAAACCAAAATAAACGTTTCTTACAATGACTGAGAAAAAAAGCTGGAAAAAAAATAAAAAAGTAGCCATTTTATGGAACTTTGAAGTTTAACGAGGGAAGATTTTAAGTTTTCAAGTTTTACAAGGGAAGATTTTTTAAGTTTTCAAGTTTAACAAGGGAAGATTTTTTAAGTTTTCAAGTTTAACAAGGGAAGATTTTAAGTTTTCAAGTTTAACAAGGGAATATTTTAAGTTTAAGTTCAACAAGGAAAAACTTCCTAATTTTTCGGAACATTCTCAGAAGCATTTTCTTATGTTTGTTTTTTAATTACTTGAGAAATTCTTATCAAATCAGCCTTTAATTGTTCAACTCTTGTGTAATGTATCTTGGGTTTATTTACAAGCGTGAATGTTCTATGCACAATGCTACACAGGTCATGTGACGGGTGTAGAGACAGGCTCCTCTGATCGACTTCAAAATTTCTATGGCGGAGTGTCCTACTTAGACGACGGCTGGTATATTTAATAGTGTGTAGAGGCCATTTTGCCACTTAATCTCAAAATGTTATATTAATTCTTTAAATTATTATATTATTCTGCTTTGATGATAGTGAGGGACTCTTGATCCAAGGACCTGGACTTATCTCTCCTTTGCTTGGGTCGAATTTGAATGCCTCCCATTTCCAGGTATTACGTGAGCCCTACGGGTTTCACGCTCTTTCTCACTAAAATAGAACAGTTGTGCACTTCACCAACCTTCAATGGCTGATGCATCGTATGAAATGGATGAAATGTTTCATGACTTCAGACTAGAGGGAATTTGTGCTATAACTGCAAAATGCTTCTTCCGCTCAGCTTTAAACTTTTAGTGCTGATGTGTTTTTCTCAAAGGAAATAAATATTAATATTATATTAATTAAATTGTCTTCGGTGTAATAAGGGGAGAATGTTTCTTCTGACCAACTGAATGTTACAGTGACTGATTTTATTTGCTTATCTTAGGTGAAATCAACATATATGACTTTTTATGTGTCTACCAGAGATAGGAAACCTGCGGCCTTCTAGAGCATTAAATGCGGCCTTCCAGAGCATTAAATGCGGCATTACACAGCATTAAATGCGGCCTTTCAGAGCATTAAATGCGGCCTTCCAGAACATTAAATGCGGCCTCCAGAGTATTAAATGCGGCCTTCCAGAGCATTAAATGCGGTCATCCAGAACATTAAATGCGACCTTCTGAATGAATCAGAATTTTGCATAAGAAATCCCTTTTATTTTTATTGATAGTACGTTACCCCTCATGATTTAGTGCTAACCGACCTAATGCGACTTTAGCTTTAAACACCTGGAACCCCACCTGACCAGCACCACTCAGCCAGACTCATGTGGGTGGAGTGAGGATATAGTCCTCCTTGCCTGAACACCCCAAATTAAAACATTGTTTTAAGGGTTGTTTTTACACCTGCTACACTGATGATTTATTCTTTATTGACCTAATGTGACTTTAGACAGTACGTTTCCCACCTAACTACCACCACCAGCCCGAGGCAAGTTTGTGATGGAGGGCGAGGATGTATGGTCAGTCTATTATTCTCTTCTATTTTTTTTATTGTGTCCTTAACCCATCTTATCAAAAAAGATTCAGAGAATGCTGAAGGAAGAAAAAACAGTTTTTATTGATGATTGGGAATTACAATATCATCTTGTTTCTGCTCAATAGAGTACCCACATCTACTGCAACATGAACGATCAATGCTTTCTTGTTTCTCAATCACTTACTGTTGCGAATCCACATTCTCCTACCTAACCCAAATCAAGACGCCCTTAAGGTCCCAAATGACGGATACGTACCTGAATTATCAGCTGAAACTGTGGACTTTCATGTTTCAAACCAATACCCAAATGCTTTTCCACAAAAAGCAGCCAAAACAAAGTCATTCTTGAATTTATTATATAATAATTAACTTTTTACAAAATAACCGACACTTTTGCATTATATTTAATAAAAATTTCTTGACTGCAGCCCTACTGGACTAACTTTAATTCCACCTTCCAACGATAGACTGTTCCCCACTCCTGGTCTCTACCATGGGTGTGTCCTCAAAAGTATTGTTAAATATTTGTATGGTTTGTACACTAAGCTTACATAAACCCTTTTTAATTACTTATTTATTTCGTTAACACTTTATTAAATGCTAGCCAATCTTACTTAGAAAAAAGTTTTATTTGATTTTAGCCTGGGTAGGTCCCAGTTCCTCGTTTTTTGGAAATTGTAAAAATTGAATCACTACTTTTCATGAAATTATTTCTGTTATATCTGATTATCTTCAACTCTACCATGCTGATAGATTTATAAAAACCTTGTTACATATATTTGTAGAAATAAAAGCATATATTATATTACATTTTATAATGCAACTTGTGAGCGTCGTCAAGCTTAATGTCCTTGGGTATCTCAGGATTTTGGTCTCTTTGAAAGGTTTCAATTAGATTTGGTCTTTGTATATCCCAATTTATCACTATATTAAGAAGTTTGGATATTAGTTTCCATCCATAAGTCTGATGGCCAGCACGTCACATCGTGGAAAAATAAACACATAAGCAGTATAATGTGATCCTTTATTGACAACGTTTCGCCCACGCAGTGGGCTTTATCGAGTCACAGACAGATCTACCTGGAAAATGAGCAACATGGAGATATATATAGGGTACAGTCAGGTGGAGAATGCTGGGTCAGGTGGAGAAAGCTGCATGTGAGTCTTAAAGGACCTGCAGTGTACCATTCTTGAGTTCTAGGTGGGATAGCGTTGAAGAAGTTTCTTGGCAATAGGTTCAGCTATGTTGTAGAAGCCGTTGTTCTGGTTAAAGTTGTTGGATATACAGATGAGTGATGATTCTAGGATTCTTCGGTATTGCGTGTTGTCTTCTCTGGCGATGAGTCTTGCGTTTCTGTAGTTGATTAAATGGTTGTGTAAATTTCGGTGCTGAACACAGGCATTTCTTGAGTCGTCAGATCTGCCTGCGTACTGGTGTTCTGAAATGCGTGTTTGTAGGTCTCTGGATGTTTCGCCAACGTATAATTTGCTGCAGCCATTACAAGGGATTGTGTATACCCCTGCCGTGGATTGAAGCTTTTCCTGTCTGTTACTGGTAATGTCCTTGATGGTGGTGGATGTGGAGGTGGATACTCGGAATGAGGTCTTAGAAAAAATGTTGGAAACTTGTTTGGAAATGGAGTTGGTGGGAAGGACTATGTATCTCTTCTCAGCAGTGTCTTCCCTGGGTGTGTTGAAGATGTTTAATGTCCGTCGTCTGCAGTCTCTAATGAAGTGACGAGGATAGTGAAGTTTGGAAAAAACTTGTGCAATGAGGGAGCATTCTTCTTCAAGGAACTCACTGCTGCAGATTCTGAGTGCGCGCAGGAAAAAACCTATAATTACACCACGTTTAATTTTGGTGTCGTGGTGAGAGTAGAAGTGGAGAAGATCGTGTTGATTGGTAGGTTTTCGATAGACTTTAAAACGAAGTTCATGGTCAGCTTTGCAGAGAAGAACATCAAGGAAAGGAAGAGTGTTGTCGATTTCTTCTTCTAGTGTAAACTGGATTGATGGCTCAACCTGGTTGAGTTCGTGTTGGAGAGCTTGAACGTTGAAGCGTCTGGGAGTTATGATGAGAATGTCGTCAACATAACGAAGCCAGGTGACAGAAGAGGGAATAATAGTGGAAAATCGCTCGGCTTCCAAATGTTCCATATATAGGTTCGCAAGGACGGCACTAAGTGACGATCCCATGGGTAGTCCAAAAGTTTGCTGAAAGAGTTGGTTTTCGAAAGAGAAACATGTAAAGCCAACACATAGTTCAACAAGGTCGATGAAATCGCTGGCTGGAAGAGGAAGATCAAGCGAGTCGTCAATTTTCCTGCGCAAGAGATCGATAGCTTGTGTAATAGGTACTTTGGTGAATAGGGATGTTACATCAAGGCTGGAGAGTTTCTTGTTTCTGATGTTGATGTTGCGAATGCGATTGAGAAGGTCACCAGAGTGTTTGAGATGTGCTGGACTGATGGTGCCCAAAAGTTTGGAGAGGTGTTTAGCGAGAATTCCTGAGATTTGGTGGGGAGCACTGCCTATTCCCGAGGATGTAATTATAGTCTTTTTCCTGCGCGCACTCAGAATCTGCAGCAGTGAGTTCCTTGAAGAAGAATGCTCCCTCATTGAACAAGTTTTTTCCAAACTTCACTATCCTCGTCACTTCATTAGAGACTGCAGACGACGGGCATTAAACATCTTCAACACACCCAGAGAAGACACTGCTGAGAAGAGATACATAGTCCTTCCCACCAACTCCATTTCCAAACAAGTTTCCAACATTTTTTCTAAGACCTCATTCCGAGTATCCACCTCCACATCCACCACCATCAAAGACATTACCAGTAACAGACAGGAAAAGCTTCAATCCACGGCAGGGGTATACACAATCCCTTGTAATGGCTGCAGCAAATTATACGTTGGCGAAACATCCAGAGACCTACAAACACGCATTTCAGAACACCAGTACGCAGGCAGATCTGACGACTCAAGAAATGCCTGTGTTCAACACCGAAATTTACACAACCATTAAATCAACTACAGAAACGCAAGACTCATCGCCAGAGAAACAACGCAATACCGAAGAATCCTAGAATCATCACTCATCTGTATATCCAACAACTTCAACCAGAACAACGGCTTCTACAACATAGCTGAACCTATTGCCAAGAAACTTCTTCAACGCTATCCCACCTAGAACTCAAGATTGGTACACTGCAGGTCCTTTAAGTCACACAATGTTTTTAACTATCACACTACTTTTAAGACTGTCACATGCAGCTTTCTCCACCTGACCCAGCATTCTCCACCTGACTGTACCCTATATATATCTCCATGTTGCTCATTTTCCAGGTAGATCTGTCTGTGACTCGATAAAGCCCACTGCGTGGGCGAAACGTTGTCAATAAAGGATCACATTATACTGCTTATGTGTTTATTTTTCCATTGTGTCGGTATTTTATACCATTTATTTCCAACGTCACATCGTACACACTCCCGCGTGCTCCACCGTTTTTCGTGGATTACCGTAGTTTTTTTTCGTGCTAGAATCATAGAACTGGGACAGTGAACTTATAAAGTACATATCTCCAACGCTTAGAACTAATCTATGAAAAATTACTACCACTGAGCCAAAAACAAGTAAAAAAAAGTTTGCATACATAACACATTCTGCCATACTTACACGAGAGGAACTATACGCCTAAAATGCCGTGTGAAATAAATAACATCGTATAATTTCTGCGAGAGGAGTAAAGTCACCCTGAAAATAGAGAAATACGTAGTCATACAGTGTACATCACAGTAGTGTATAGATACGATACCATAATAAATGTTATAGTGTTAAATATGAGGATAGTCTCCAGTAACAGTCCTAGGTTATAACCTGTCTTGTAAACACTTGCCAGGAGTCGCCAGGATCCTATCACGCCAGCCAGTTCGTCTTAATATTCTTCTACTAACTTCTAGTCTTACGTAGGTATAGTGATACCACAGAGTACAATATTGCGGAAACACGAAAGGGGTGTACAAATATGGAAAAATTGTATAAGTTGTGAAAATAAGAAAAAAACAAGGTTGTCATTGAACGCAGTATACACAACAGTGAATGCAGTATACACAACAGTGAATGCAGTATACATAAGAACATAAGAACATAAGAAAGAAGGAACACTGCAGCAGGCCTACTGGCCCATGCGAGGCAGGTCCAAATCTCCAACGGCCTAAGCCAATGCCCCGACCCAGCCAGGTCAGGTTACATTCACTTAAGGAAGGAGCACTGCATCTGACCTAGTAGCACAAGCTAGTCAGGACCAATTCACACCCAACCGCACCCACTCATATAATTGTCCAGCCGACCACCTGGTCAGATCACTTCCACTTAAGGAATTAGTACAGGTCAGGTTACATTCACTTAAGGAAGGAGCACTGCATCTGACCTAGTACAAGCTAGTCAGGTCCAAACTCACACCCATCCACACCCACCCATGTATTTATCTAACCTATTTTTAAAACTACACAACGTCTTAGCATCTATGATGGTACTTGGGAGTTTGTTCCACTCATCCACAACTCTATTACCAAACCAGTGCTTTCCTACATCCTTCCTGAATCTGAACTTTTCCAACTTGAAACCATTGCTGAGAGTCCTGTCTTGGCTGGATATTTTCAGCACGCTATTTACATCCCCTTTGTTTATTCCTGTTTTCCATTTGTACACCTCAATCATATCCCCCTTAATTCTACGCCTTTCTAGAGAGTGCAGATTCAGGGCCCTCAGTCTATCCTCATAGGGAAGATTTCTGATACAAGGGATCAACTTTGTCATCCTCCTTTGTACGTTTTCCAGTGCATTTATATCCATTCTGTAATACGGTGACCAGAACTGTGCAGCATAATCTAAATGAGGCCTAACCAAAGATATATAGAGTTGAAGAACAACCTGAGGACTTCTGTTATTTATACTTCTTGATATGAAGCCAAGGATTCTGTTAGCTTTATTGCGAACACTTATGCACTGTTGTCTAGGCTTCAGATTACTACTAACCAGAACTCCTAAATCCTTCTCGCAATTACAAGTAATAAGATCTACATTATTCAGCTTATATGTGGCATGGTTATTGTCCTGCCCAACATTTAGAACTTTGTATTTGTTTACATTAAACTGCATCTGCCACTTCTCCGACCACTGCATCAGTCTATTCAAATCATCCTGGAGTGCTCTAATGTCCTCATTTGAATGAATTGGACGGCCTATTTTGGTGTCATCAGCAAATTTACTTATGCTACTATTTATTCCCTCATCTATGTCGTTTATGTAAATTGTAAACAACAGGGGGCCCAAAACTGACCCCTGTGGAACACCGCTTGAGACGCGCCCCCATTCTGATTTCTCTCCATTTATGCAAACTCTCTGCCGCCTATTAGTCAACCTTGCCTCTACCCAGGAAAAAATTTCTCCTCCTATTCCGTGTGCCTTAAGTTTCCTCAGTAGCCTCTCATGTGGAACTTTATCGAAAGCCTTACTGAAGTCCATATACACAATATCATATTCATTACCATGATCTACCTCCTCAAACACCTTAGTGAAAAAAGTTAGTAAATTTGTAAGACATGAACGCCCCTTTGTAAAACCGTGTTGAGATTCATTAATCAATTTATGCTTTTCAAGATGGCTACGAATTGCCTCGGCATACACAACAGTGAATGCAGTATACACAACAGTGAATGCAGTATACACAACAGTGAATGCAGTATACACAACAGTGAATGCAGTATACACAACAGTGAATGTAGTATACACAACAGTGAATGCAGTATACACAACAGTGAATGCAGTATACGCAACAGTGAATGCAGTATACGCAACAGTGAATGCAGTATACGCAATAGTGAATGCAGTATACGCAACAGTGAATGCAGTATACGCAATAGTGAATGCAGTATACGCAATAGTGAATGCAATATACGCAACAGTGAATGAAGTATACGCAACAGTGAATGCGGTATACACAACAGTGAATGCAGTATACACAACAGTGAATGCAGTATACGCAACAGTGAATGCAGTATACGCAACAGTGAATGCAGTATACGCAACAGTGAATGCAGTATACGCAATAGTGAATGCAGTATACACAACAGTGAATGCAGTATACGCAACAGTGAATGCAGTATACGCAACAGTGAATGCAGTATACGCAACAGTGAATGCAGTATACGCAACAGTGAATGCAGTATACGAAACAGTGAATGTAGTATACGCAACAGTGAATGCGGTATATACAACAGTGAATGCAGTATACACAACAGTGAATGCAGTATATACAACAGTGAATGCAGTATACACAACAGTGAATGCAGTATACTGTGAATGCAGTATACACAACAGTGAATGCAGTATACACAACAGTGAATGCGGTATACACAACAGTGAATGCAGTATACACAACAGTGAATGCAGTATACACAACAGTGAATGCAGTATACACAACAGTGAATGCAGTATACACAACAGTGAATGCAGTATACACAACAGTGAATGCAGTATACACAACAGTGAATGCAGTATACACAACAGTGAATGCAGTATACACAACAGTGAATGCAGTATACACAACAGTGAATGCTGTATACACAACAGTGAATGCAGTATACACAACAGTGAATGCAGTATACACAACAGTGAATGCAGTATACACAACAGTGAATGCAGTATACACAACAGAAAACAATTCCCTCATAGTAATGGTCACACTAGTGTTACCATAGCTAACAGCAGTGACACCATATTATTTGGTGTGGAGGAGTGAGAAAATCTAGATTTTTTTTGTGAATACGAGAAGCATACAGTTACTTATGGATATATTGTATGGATATATTATAGATATATTGTAGAGTTGTCAGTGGTCGCAGTGTACACAACAGAACGTCAATACTTCTCCAGCAAGCTTTCTATACTAGTCGCTCCACCATAGCTAACAACAGTGATACCACAGTATTTGGTGTGGTTGAGTTAGAAAAAAAAATAGAAAAAGTTAAGTACAGTTATATATAAAAGCCCAGAATCTCAAGCTGTAAAAAAAAGGTGCCAGAGGGCACCAGTTCACCCAACACGCAAGTCAAAATTTTTTACCAGTACACCTTTTAAAACCAATTACTTCTATAGTAGACCTTTACACTAGCTAGGCTACTAGGAGATGTGTGTGTACTAGAAGGAAATTTTTTTATGTATGGGACACAAACTATAAATATTATATAAAATTATATAAAACACTGAAAACTAAATACATTTATATAAGTATTTATAGTATTATTTTATGTTTTATTGATCGACACCATACCCAGCCCTTTTAGGGCAGGGTAGGTGCCAAAGCTGGAGCTTGCTACCATCTGCAGCTCTCAAGACTGCTCTTCCCGTCAGCCTCCCTGGGGCGGGGAAGACGGCAGACCAGAGAGGTCTAGCTTCTCCCTACGAGCCCCGTGACGGCGGGGAATGTGGCTAGGCCTGGGAACAGTTGGTCCCAACGATGAGGGGGTACTTGTACCTCCTCCCATGGGTGACATAGGTCTCAGATACTCCCACGACAGGGAGCCGGAGCCGGGTCGCCATCTGGAATAGACCCGGGCCGGGAGAATTCCCGGCGAATCAACACCTCCTCCTTATTTTTTATTAACTCATCGGAAATTTCCCACCAAGGCAGGGTGGCCCGAAAAACCATTTGTCTTCATTCGCTACTATCTAACACGTTCACGCATGCTTGCTGGAAGTCCAAACCTCTTGCACACAAAACCTCCTTTACCCCTTCCCTCCAATCTTTCTTAGGCCAACCCCTATCCAACCTTCCCTCCACTACCGATTTATACACTCTCGAAGTCATTCTATTTTATTCCAACCTCTCTACATGTCCGAATCAAGTCAACGACTCCTCTGCCCACTGGATAATAGTTTAGGTAATCCCACACCTCCTATGAATTCTCTGCATTATATTCACACCAAACATTGTTCTCAGACACAAGAACGTTAGTATAACTATATTCTCACAGTTATACATACCATAGTTCCATGGACAAAGTTATTTGTCTCCACAGACTCCTCAGTGCACCACTCACCTTTTTTCCCTCGTCAATTCTATGATTCACCTCATCTTTTATTGACCCATCTGCTGACACGTCCACTTCTAAATATCTGAATACATTCACCTCCTCCATACTCTCTCCCTCCAATCTGATATCCAATCTTCTCACTTAAACGTTTAAAGATATATATTTTTTTCCAATGATGTTAATGTAAAAATTAATAAGTTTTTACCCAAAGAACCTTAGAAGACTTACTTAGCCTTATTATAACAAGCACAATTTAATTTAACAATCCAAATAAATATGTTTTTAGATACGTTTACAATAATTTAATAATAAAGAAACACAATTAAATATATTTTTTCGATAGGTTCAGAATGATTTTTGCAAAATTATTGCATACACAAATTTTCGCTTGCCTTATTCGGCAAGAAGAGCGTTGCTATACTGTAATATATATAGTGTCAAATTAGCAAAGCAAGAATTGCAGGTTAAGAAAATGTATAATTTTCGAAATATATAGTTTATTATAATACTTGGGGAAACACCTAGAAAAATATAAGGCACACTACGCTGGTGGTATGGTAGGAGCCTCATGCTGGGGTGGCAGTCTGGGGGAGAGAAAACAATATTAGTGTTAAAGAATGTTTTTTTTTTATTTATATTCAAAAGGTTTAAGGACTGTCACGACGCCTGTTAGAAGACAATAATGTTTTCTCTGAACATGGGTAAGGTAGATGCATTTGGATTATGTCACCTCCATTACTCTGAAAAGGTGGTGAGAAAGTAGCAATAGTAGTTAATTATGTTTATTCAGGTATACACAATTTCAGTTACATAGATTATCATACATAGCAGCATATGTGTAAAGCACCCAGGATAACCCAAAAAGTCAGAAGTGACATATTTCCAATGGGACTCTTGTGATAATTATTGTTTAAAATTAAAAGTTAAAATTAGGTAAGTATCTTAACTATGTAAAAACAGTTACAAAAAAAGAAGATATATTAGGGGAGAGGTAAAATTAGTTATTTTCATTGACATTAGACATAGGACCAGATTAAAATACATATATGTTAGGTATATAAGAAATCACTGTCTTAAAGTTGTGGATAAACTATGTAAAGTGTAACTATGTACGTATAAAGGCCTTATGCGAGCTTCACATCATTAATTATTTTCTATTTAGTACAAGACATATTCAAACTAATATTGACATAGAAGGTTAAGTCTGGGTTCAGGTTCACAACATACGTCGTTAAGAAGATCAACTTTAATTGACGGGAATAATAGTTTACGAATTTTCTGAGTAATAAATAAAAGCAAGAGATGGTTCAAAATACTTAATAGATAATTTGCAGGAACTTTTTTCACTGTGATATTACTGAACTGATTTGTTACTGAGACTTTTAATACCAGCATAGATACTTAGACATATATATATATATATATATATATATATATATATATATATATATATATATATATATATGCACAAGATCAAAAACTTATGAAATAAGCTTGCCAAGTGCTTACACTACATTATCAAGGAACTAGTTCTTTTGATAATGTGAGTTGATCCAAATGCGCTTAGGAATTCTTCTATTTTTCATAGTGGTTTCTTTGCATATTTTGATATCACCTGTTTACTGTGATCTTTTATTATATATATATATATTATATATATATATATATATATATATTATATATATATATATATATATATATATATATATATATATATATATATATATAGAATGTAGATTCGTAGAGCGAAGGGATTAAATAATGAGGTAGTCACCTGTGAGAGGGGGCGCTTAAAGGATAGACCGAGCTGGACATGCTGTACACTATCTGGAAATACAGAAACTTCGGTATTTTCACAATATTTGTATTTGTAATATATGTGCAAAACAATGTGAACTGATTTACATGATATTGAATGCATACCAAAATAACCTGCCCAGAATGAAAGTTGGCATCAAAACTATTACTGAGAGGAGCTTACTTTCCTGTTAACTCTGACTGTAACCTGTGAGTATGCCATAGTTGATTAATATTATCAAAGAAAGCGCTAAACCGACAAGGGTCATACAGCACTGCTGGGTAGAAAATAGTGCTGGAGCTATAAACAGCTAGGTGGAGAGGGGATCAGAGGTGAGGGGAGAAAAGGGGTGGAAGGGACGCTAAGGGTTATGTGCCAAAGTTCGTATAGTAAAGCAGCTGCTGACAAAAAGTCAAAAAGTGATCGCAAGTCAAAGGCAGGACCGTCAGCAAGAAGAGAAGGTGAGGTAAGAGTGGCAGGGCGACGGCGGCGTTGGAGGTAAATCCTGCGACCTCGCTGGTAAACCAGACAATCTACAAGAAAGTGAAGAACCGAAAAAGGGACTTGACAAACCTCACAGAGGAATAGGGTGTCGTTCCATGAGATACCCATGGGTAAGGCAAGTATTGTCAATGCGGAGACGGGAAAGTGCAGTCTCCTGAGTATGGCAACGGTGGTAAGATGGCCACAAACCTCAAAGTGGCTTAATAGAGTGCAATATGTTATGGTGCATTCCCGAAAACCGTTGTTGCCAACGACTGCGAAGACGGGCAGAATACCCCAATATGAAACCGGATGAACATGCACCTGCACATCAACGTGTCCAGGGACCCAACAAAAAACGACGTCTTTGTTTTTGCTAGCCACACGGGGCAACCATAGTTGAATACGATGGACTAATGGAAGAGGGTAATCAAATTGTTTAATGGCCTGTAAAGCACTGAGGGAATCTGAAATGATCACAAACGTCGAAGGAGCCATATATGTAATACGGAGAAGCGTTATGAGGATGGCATACAACTCGGCAGATAAAATACTAGCGGAGTCAAACAAATGACCTTGGGAACACTCACGCGAACCCAACACCGTCAGAAGTTTTAGAACCATCTGTATAAACATCAACGACAGGAGCATGCGACCGTAAATTATCAAGAAAAAGTAACAGAAGCAGTCTTAGGTAGGAGAGCTTTGACGCGAGAACAGACACGAACCTTCGGAACCTCCCAGGGACAAAGGAAAAGGCAGATGCTAAATGAACATACAAGGTAGGTAACTGGAGAGACGACCAGAGTGAGTGAAGACGAAGAAAAAACAGTTGGAGTAAGCAGGAGCATCGAACAAATAATGGGCTTTTACTAATGTCTGATACAAACTTATACATAGACGAAACACGAAGGTCATGAGCGCGGACAAAGTAACGAAGGCAATGAACATCATGACGATCAGCTAAGGAAGGAATATTCGCATCTGTACAGAGGCTTTCAACAGGGGATGAATGACAGGCACCAAGGCATGAATGTAGACCCCGATGATGAAGGGGATCTAACTTAGAAAGAGTTGTAGGAGAAGCCGCAGAATAGACTTGGTCGCCATAATCCAACTTGGGCAAGACTAGGGTGGAATGCAAATTGAGGAGAGTTCGGCGATTGAGCCGACAATGGCAAGCTACCTTCAAAGAGGAAATGTGAGGTTTCCATGTCAACCGGCGATCGAAGAGAAGGTCAAGAAACTTGACTATCATATTCTGGAATACGTGAGCCGTGTAAATACAATGGAATATCTGGGATAAGATGACGTCTAGTGGAGGGGAGTAGGGACCACTTTACGGACCTCTAGGCGATGGCCCGCGATATAAACAGAGGACGGGAGTTCACGACCGGCAGTCAAAGGTTTAGCGGGTGATGTTACTGGTAAAGAGCCTCCGCCCACGAGCGGGCAGGACATATGTATATACTTTGAGAATAGGAAGGTCGTGAATGGCTAATTGCTCCAAAATATCACTGCAAGACAGAAAGTCACTCTGTACAATGGTACTCAGTAAATCCAGCGTACCACTGCAAGAATTGAGAGTAACGTGCGTGTGAACTGTGATTGGAATGTTATTTATGGAAGTAAGATGGGAAAGATCATGAGCTTGTTCTACATTCTGAACTGTAACGACGCGCGCTCCGCTTTGAAGAGCGTGAAACACGTCGTAAGAGAGCTTTACCAATACTATTGTCAGAAACATAATCAGTCGAAGATGTCGGTTGTAGGAAAAAGAATTTAGTCCACTGCTTACTTGGAAACATGGTGCATAAAGGAAATGGGTAGAATGGGTAGAATGAGGAGACATCAAAGAATAAGTGGTATGTAACGTTTAGGCGTAGTACCACGGGCATCCTGACCCGAGGTAGGTGCGCTATCCGAAAACCGTCGCACCATATTTGGGGAAGCCGGACGCATAGTTAAAGGCGTGCAAGAGGCAGAGGCACTAACAGAAACGGGCAAGGCCCCAGCACTTGGAGCAGGTGACGAAGCATCACCAGCAGAAGATACAGGGGTATGGAAAGAGGCTAGAGAATGGTCCAATAATGAAGCCGGGTCAGAACAGGATGTGGTAACAAGAAGGGGCCTGGGAGGAGGAGGGTTATCACGGGACAAAGACTCCATGATGATGGGACTTATTATTTATTTAAGAAAAAAAAAAGAAAAAAAAATAGGACAGTGGAGGGACAGTCACTAGAAGGCATGAAAGGGCCATAAGTTCCTCTTCTCATCCGGGAAGACCTCGAGACCACAAGCAGTGCAGATGCAGCGTGGAACCCGTGCCATACCCTACCCGTCACGCCAGTAAACCAGCGCTCCAGGATAGCAACCTCACATCTACCGAGCCACCTCGGTGGACAAAAGAGAGGGCTTTGGAAACCCACCACAAAGCATACCTCCTTCGGCTGCCACCTCCCAGAACCGACAGGCAGCCTGTGGAGATACATCCGTCACCTGCAGGACACCCCACCCACTTCTCAGAAAACAGGGAAGGGAGCCTCCAGGCAATCCAGATTCCACGGCAAACTAAACCACACCCGAGGAAACTCACGTAGCAGGATGAACTCCGGCACACTTCCTTCTATCTAGAAACCGTAATGCCGGAGGGAAGGACCCCAGAGGCTACAAACGGGACGTTGAAAATGGGAGGGTTGGGAGTGGGGAGGAAGGGAAAAAAAAGAGGGGGTGGGGAGGATGGGATAGGGAAGGGAGGATTTGTGGGTAATTAGGTTCGGTCTGAGGAAGAAGACCAAAAGGTCCAATTCCATGTCATTTTACGAACTGCAAGAGGAATGAGATATATTTTGATTACTGCGTGATCTGAGAAAGATACACCCTTGTTCCACAACTCCAGTTCATTGTGTATCAATGCACACAACTCGAGTAGTGCATAGTATTGCATGAGTTGAGAGTTCAGTTGAACATTAGCAATTAAGAGTTGAAGGAAATAATGAGAGGCATTCAAAAGTCATCTTATGGAAACTAATATCAAAATTTCTTCAATTAAATGGAAAAATAGGACATCCACAGACAAAATCTAATTATAACGTTTTAAAGATATTGAAGACTTAAATATCCTTAGATGCGCACGCACATTAACCACTGTCGATTACGTAAATTTTTGTCACCTGGGAAATTCTTGTTGATATATTTACGCTAAAATGCATACGTCAAAAAAGAATTGTTCTAATTGAGAAAAAAGGTCTGAGCCATAGATGTGCACAGTACAAAACAAATCAGGATGAGTGCAGCATATTGCTGGAGACAGAAAATGCCATTAGCTTAGTATCATGGACCAATAAATTGAAGTAATATAAGAAAACATAGGAATAGCAAGTGCCGGAGCGGATTTTGTTTTTCCTTACTGGGCCGGAGTGGCTGGTTAAGGGGGGTGTTGAAGCAGATGTTCAACTTTTTTGTTTTTGGTCCAATTTCAATGAAAGTTGATACTGTGATTTAACCAGCATTTGCGACCTACACTATTTTTTTTGTATTGACTATGTTGCAAAATTGCAAGATATTGCAAAATTCTATTTTTCATAAAACCCTCCCTCCTCTACAAAATTGGTAAGATATACAATGTTCTAGTCGACATCAGATGAAAGATAAAGAGCTAGATAATATTTATTTCAAAGTTTTTTGAGAGAAATGTCAATAGATTGCATTATAAAAAAAATTGATATTTGTGTTTATTTTAAGGACTTTTTTGGGAGGAAAACAATTCAATAAAAACAAAACAGCAGAACATATCTCAAATAAACCCTGAGGTGTAATAGAACCATCATTTCTCAATAACATGCGAATAAATCATCACACTCCTATAAATACTCTTCGCAAAAACGGAAAAATAATGTCAATAACTTATTCCTGAGTTATTCATATTTTTGTTTTATGTAAAACTCTATGGTTATGGCACACCGAATTTGAGTGTGTTGCACAACCCACCTTTGTTGACAGGCCTCAGGCTACTGAGCAACAATCTCTCCACTCTGTTCACTCTTGTCCTCACACAAGTTACCATGTAGACTATCTTGAATGAAACAATCATAAAAATCGTAATTTTTGGATTAAAAAAAGACAAAAAAACACTAATTACCAACATGCCCTCTTGATGACAGGAAAAACAAAAATTACATCTTCGGAAAAACAAACTTAGAAATATGATACAGAGAAGCTGATTGCATCAACATGTTGCCAGAATTATGCACCATTTTTTTGGTAAGAAAACATTGTTTTCAATAGTTTTTCAGGTTCAATTTTTTACCCCTCCCAGCCACAGCTGCCTACTTCCACCCCGGCATAGCAGCAAGCTTGCCCAGGTAGGCAGTTGATGACCCAATCCCCCTCCCATCCCCACCATCCATCCCTCTCTCTCTCTATTTCCTTGTATCAAGATCCCATCCCCCACCCCCACCCAAGCAGTGGAAATAGCAGCTAGTTTGCCGAGGCAACCAGCACGCACCCCCACCCCACCCACTATCCACTCCATTTCCTCAGATAAAGCTGGCCTACCACCCCCATCAAAAGACCCCCCCCCGTTCAACATCGCCCCCCTTCCCCCAAAGATCACCCACCACTCATTTATATGCTTATTTTACTTTAGTCTTAATACACTTCTAAGAAAAAATAAAGATAAAGACACTAAGGGAACTTATATTTTAGACATTGGACAGTTAAAGTGCTGAGCTTGAAGCTGCCCTGAAGTTGTATCAAATTATCAGAACTGTAGGGTTAAAGGTGATCAGATACGACACTCAGAACCTATTGCATGAAAGGCAGTAGTTCAATTTTTAAAATGTCTTGAAGAAAAGACAATATGGGACCTACAGAGGCCAAAATTCATCCAGCATTTACTTTATGATTAACTACTTTTCAAGAAAGTGAGTGAGCACAGTAATTAAGTAAGTTGTTTAAAAAGACGTAAGCAAACACATTTATTTATTATAAAAGACGTAAGCAAACAATAGGACATATGTATTAGAAAACTTTTCGATCCTGGGAGTTTGATATCTTCTTACAGTGATAATAAATGACATAATACACAGGTGGAGAATGGGGTGTGACACACAGTGACCTGAAAAATAATATATTTGAGACGAGGACAGTTAGACAATGATGTCATGTAATGATGTCATGTGACACTTACGTTGATACGTAGGTGATGTTTTGCCTGGTTAAGAATCATCTACGCTAATGTTTTCGAAGTTTTTTAGCTTCCAATATTATGTTTCACACAACGTCGGTGTCTAAGATCTTGTTAGTAAATAAGTTAATAAGTTTTTTGTAAGCTTATTGCTTATAACATACACATTTCTAACAAGGGTCTTGAGGACACACTTATTAAACGTACATAAAAGAACATGTTGACTTAACCAAGCCAAAACAGCAAGAACCTTAGAACATGCCTGTGTTCAACACAGATACTGGCCTGTGTTCAACACAGATACTGGCCTGTGTTCAATACAGATACTGGCCTGTGTTCAATACAGATACTGGCCTGCGTTCAATACAGATACTGGCCTGCGTTCAATACAGATACTGGCCTGCGTTCAATACAGATACTGGTCTGTGTTCAATACAGATACTGGCCTGTGTTCAATACAGATACTGGCCTGCGTTCAATACAGATACTGGCCTGCGTTCAATACAGATACTGGCCTGTGTTCAATACAGATACTGGCCTGTGTTCAATATAGATACTGGCCTGTGTTCAACACAGATACTGGCCTATGTTCAACCCAGATACTGGCCTATGTTCAACACAGATACTGGCCTATGTTCAACACAGATACTGGCCTATGTTCAACACAGATACTGGCCTATGTTCAACACAGATACTGGCCTATGTTCAACACAGATACTGGCCTATGTTCAACACAGATACTGGCCTATGTTCAACACAGATACTGGCCTATATTCAACACAGATACTGGCCTATGTTCAACACAGATACTGGCCTATGTTCAACACAGATACTGGCCTATATTCAACACAGATACTGGCCTATGTTCAACACAGATACTGGCCTATATTCAACACAGATACTGAGCAATGTTCAATACATACTAATCAGTGTTCAACACAGATACTGATCAATGTTCAACATAGATACTGATCAATGTTCAACACAGATACTGATCAATGTTCAACACAGATACTGGTCTACGTTCAACGCAGACAATGTTCTATGTTCAGCAGACATAATGGCCTATGTTCAACATACATAATGGTCTATGTTCAACAGACATAATGGTCTATATTCAACAGACATAATGGTCTATGTTCAACAAACATAATGGTCTATGTTCAACAGACATAATGGTCTATGTTCAACAGACATAATGGTCCATGTTCAACAGACATAATGGTCTATGTTCAACAGACATAATGGTCCATGTTCAACAGACATAATGGTCTATGTTCAACAGACAATACACACACAACCCGCACATAGAAGAGAGGAGCTTACGGCGACGTTTCGGTCCTACTTGGACCATTTACAAAGTCACACTAACACAAAGGACAGGAGGAAGGTGTTATATATAGGCAGGCAGACAGGGGAGGGCACAAGAAAGTGTGGATTCTAATTCCTTTTCTTTTCAAGGTAAATATTATTCTCAAACTTTTGGTGTCGCTATGGGCTCTCCTCTATCTCCTGTTCTTGCTAATCTTTACATGGAATACTTCGAGACTGTCCTTCTTCCCACTATTGATGTACGTCCTTCACTCTGGCTCCGCTATGTAGATGACATCTTTGCTCTTTGGCCTCATGACTTAAGTCTCTTCCAACCTTTTCTTGATGCTCTTAATAATATTGCCCCTTCCATTAAGTTTAAAGCTGATTGGGAATCTAATTCTTTGCTTCCTTTCCTTGATGTTCATGTCCACCGCTCAGTTAGAGGTTTTGCCTTTTCCGTGTACCACAAGCCTATGCACAGTGGAATGTACATTCACTACTTTTCTTACCATGCTTCCTCTGTCAAGAAAAGTGTTCTTATCTCCCTCTTTCTCCATGCTCTCCACATTTGTTATCCTCAGTTCCTTGAAGCAGAAATTTCCACTCTTCATAATTCATTTTCCCGCGTTGGCTACCCTTATCATTTCATAGACTCTGCTTTCACTCATGCCAAACGGACTTTCTTCTCTCCTAAACCCTCTACTCCTGGGAACTCTCCTGTCCTCTGCCTTCCCTACATCTCTGGTCTCTCTAATCTCAACAACTCTCTCCGTTCCTTAGACATCAAACTTACCTTTCGCCAGACTAACACTCTTCGCACTAATCTAGTTCATACCTTCCCTCCCTCTATAGATTCTCCTGGTGTCTACTCTATTTCTTGCTCCTCCTGTCCTCTTCAGTACTTTGGAGAAACCGGTAGATCTTTCTGACAGACTTAGGGAGCAAAAAATAGTGTTAGGCTTGCCGACACTAATGCTCTTTTCTGTCATGTCAGAGATCACAGTCATCCTATTGATTGGTCTTCTGCTAAAACTGTCTACCCTACGTCTAACTTTCACAGTCGCCGTCTGGTTGAATCCTCCCTTATGCACAACTTTCCCTGTATGAATCTTAGCCCTGGCTTTGTCTCTGTAGATGCTTTCCTCTCCCATTACATTGTTAAATGCTCCAAACTTCAGAACACCCGTGACTTAACCTTATTCCTTCTATCTCTTCCCCCTTCTCCTCTTTCTTCTTTCTCCTTTGGGTTTTCTTTCTTTTCTTTTGCCTTGTATTTGTCCTTCTTTATTTTATTTTCATTTTTTCCCCCGTCTGTGTTCTTGTCCTTACCCTATGCGGGCCGCCAGCTTCATTGCAGTGCTCCTTTCCTAGAATATGACTTCCACTACCACTACTACTTCCACTATTACCCCTCCACCACTTTCTTGTGCCCTCCCCTGTCTGCCTGCCTATATATAACCCCTTCCACCTGTCCTTTGTGTTAGTGTGACTTTGTAAATGGTCCAAGTCGGACCGAAACGTCGTCGTAAGCTCCTCTTTTTTATGTGCGGGTTGTGTGTGTATTGTTCCAGTCACGGTATTGTGCCTTTTTTGTTATTCAACAGACATAATGGTATATGTTCAACAGACATAATGGTCTATGTTCAACAGACATAATGGTCTACGTTCAACAGATATAACGGTCTATGTTCAACAGACATAATGGTCTATGTTCAACAGACATAATGGTATATGTTCAACAGACATAATGGTCTATGTTCAACAGACATAATGGTCTATGTTCAACAGACATAATGGTCTATGTTCAACAGACATAATGGTCTATGTTCAACAGACATAATGGTCTATGTTCAACGCACATTACGATATGAAAAAAAACGTCACGACAGTCATTGATCACAATAATCACCGCAGAAAATGTATTGCTGTTATTAACAAGGTATCACAAATGTCCAGTAGTTACAGGATATCTAGTCGCCCATAGTCACAAGGTGTCACCTGATACCTAGTTACAACGCTTGGTTCTCCTGGCATCTTAACCCACTATTTCGCACCTGGCTCTTAATTACTACACATTGTAATAATGTTGGCAGAATTACCGACAATATTTTAGGCAACATAACACATGTGCAACTAATGTGACATTTTATTGTGACATCGTATCCCTCTCCAGTGATTTGTCAAGCCTACCAACCGGCTTTGTTAAGCCGTTATCGGCTTGGCTAAGCTCCAGGAAAACGAAACATTGGCACAATAAAATTCACATGCGCATGTGACCTTTTCCCCTAACTACTACATAGGCGTCTGTGTTAGTTGTCCCTCTCTTAGGGCTGACCAAAGGTGTCATTACCTACGTCGTGTCGGCATTACCATCCCACTTACAGTTTATTCCATCATTGTTGCCACTGTCGTCACAATAGGATTTAAACGTAAATACATTAGAAAACCCATCACCGTACCTACGTTTCTTCACGTGAGTTGGGATGCAGACGCAAGAGAAGTAACCACCAGGGTGGCCACCCACATAACACCCACACACGCCCACATAACTCCCACGCCCGCTCTCAGTGCCGTCACGCCACTCTGTACCGCCGCTGCTGACTCCTCACCGGCTGTGGGTTAGAAGATGGTCCAGTAATACACACACCTGAAAGTATATATATCTCCCCTCAAGTACATATGTATACCTTCCTGCATGTATATTCACCTTCCTGCATGTATATTCACCTTCCTGCAAGTATATTCACCTTCCTGCAAGTATATTCACCTTCCTGCAAGTATATTCACCTTCCTGCAAGTATATTCACCTTCCTGCAAGTATATTCACCTTCCTGCAAGTATATTCACCTTCCGGCAAGTATATTCACCTTCTTGCAAGTATATTCACCTTCCTGCAAGTATATTCACCTTCCTGCAAGTATATTCACCTTCCTTCAAGTATTCTTACCTGCACGTGGAAGTTCCTCCCAGTATTACAAAGTGTTCAGTTCTGTTGCTGTATATATAACGTAAATACTTGAAATTTCTCTTCTAATATTCAGAAATACTTTTGTAGAAACAAATATTTGTTTCATAATAAATCAGAAGACATTACGTTTACAGGTAACTAGTTTAGTACAAGAGATCCATCATAATTCCTCGGTGTGTAGACTTATGTGATGTAGCCCACCCAACAGCTCAGTGTGATGTAGCCCACCCAACAGCCCCGTGTGATGTAGCCCATCCAACAGCTCCGTGTGATGTAGCCCACCCAACAGCTCCGTGTGATGTAGCCCACCCAACAGCTCCGTGTGATGTAGCCCACCCAACAGCTCCGTGTGATGTAGCCCACCCAACAGCCCCGTGTGATGTAGCCCACCCAACAGCCCCGTGTGATGTAGCCCACCCAACAGCTCCGTGTGATGTAGCCCACCCAACAGCTCCGTGTGATGTAGCCCACCCAACAGCCCCGTGTGATGTAGCCCACCCAACAGCCCCGTGTGATGTAGCCCACCCAACAGCTCCGTGTGATGTAGCCCACCCTACAGCTCCGTGTGATGTAGCCCGCCCAACAGCTCTGTGTGATGTAGCCCACCCAACAGCTCCGTGTGATGTAGCCCACCCAACAGCTCCGTGTGATGCAGCCCACCCAACAGCTCCGTGTGATGTAGCCCACCCAACAGCCCCGTGTGATGTAGCCCACCCAACAGCCCCGTGTGATGTAGCCCACCCAACAGCCCCGTGTGATGTAGCCCACCCAACAGCTCCGTGTGATGTAGCCCACCCAACAGCTCCGTGTGATGTAGCCCACCCAACAGCTCCGTGTGATGTAGCCCACCCACAGCTCCGTGTGATGTAGCCCACCCTACAGCTCCGTGTGATGTAGCCCACCTAACAGCTCCGTGTGATGTAGCCCACCCAACAGCTCCGTGTGATGTAGCTCACCCAACAGCTCCGTGTGATGTAGCCCACCCAACAGCTCCGTGTGATGTAGCCCACCCAACAGCTCCGTGTGATGTAGCCCACCCAACAGCTCCGTGTGATGTAGATCACCCAACAGCTCCGTGTGATGTAGCCCACCCAACAGCTCCGTGTGATGTAGCCCACCCAACAGCCCCGTGTGATGTAGCCCACCCAACAGCTCCGTGTGATGTAGCCCACCCTACAGCTCCGTGTGATGTTGCCCACCCAACAGCCCCGTGTGATGTAGCCCACCCAACAGCTCCGTGTGATGTAGCCCACCCTACAGCTCCGTGTGATGTAGCCCACCCTACAGCTCCGTGTGATGTAGCCCACCTAACAGCTCCGTGTGATGTAGCCCACCCAACAGCTCCGTGTGATGTAGCCCACCCAACAGCCCCGTGTGATGTAGCCCACCCAACAGCCCCGTGTGATGTAGCCCACCCAACAGCCCCGCATAAACAAAACAAAATAAGCCTACGACCACTTATAATGCAATAAAATGAAAGTGGTAAAATGCATGTGGCTTATTGCTGTTTACACTTTGTAGCAAACTTTGTTGCTTAAGTAATACCATGCTAGCACAGTGTTACATACAGTCGCTAGCACAGTGTTACATACAGTCGCTAGCACAGTGTTACATACAGTCGCTAGCACATACTTTAGTAAAGAACTTAGGCAAACTACAGTTAAAAGACCTCGTTTTCATAATTAAATGCATGCATTATTCTTAGTCCTGACAGTATGAGGAAATTCTTCCGGAAATAGCTGAACATGTGCGAAAAGTCCTTACCGTTGTCTTTGACAAGCATTCTTCAGTAAGTGTTCAAGCAAGTCTGTACTTCCTTTCTTTCAGACTGAAGTAAAGGTTAACTCTCAGTGTTGTTCAACTTTCTTTAACAGCTATAAAGACTTATAACTCATTTTATTATACAAGTGGAATGCAGATAAGACTAGAAATTATTCTGAGCAAACACAAATAAAAGACTATCAGAATTATCACACAACCATCCATACGTACTACTGATTCACAGACATCCATACGTACTACTGATTCACAGACATCCACTCGTACTACTGATTCACAGACATCCATACGTACTACTGATTCACAGACATCCACACGTACTACTGATTCACAGACATCCACTCGTACTACTGATTCACAGACATCCATACGTACTACTGATTCACAGACATCCATACGTACTACTGATTCATAGACATCCAGCTGGAACATAGAAGAGACATTTCGAGTCCTGTCTAAGTCTTACGAATACACTTATTCCTATAAATATACTCCATTTTCTTTGAACCCACATTTAATTTTTTTTTTCCAAAATATATCCTCAAAACATTTTGTGCAGAACTGAGGGTAAATGTGTAGGTGTAAGACTGATTAGTTAATGAACCAATCAAGTCATTAGTTGAATAAAGTCCAAGAAACCTGCCTTCCCATATCCAGATAACTGAACTGCTTACCTCTGATTTCACACATGGCAATGTAAGCCGAGTGTAGGTGTAATATCTCTGAAGAACTGATGGGGTGTGAGGGAAGATACATATAAATGAGTGTTCAATAGTAATGTTAACAGGCACTTACCGTCGTGAAGTGTGGAGTCTGTAGACAATCCCAATTATGAACACTGATATATGTTTACGAGTCTAGTTCTACACCGGTTTTGTGTAGGGGAGAAGTTGCAGCGTCGGTACGTAATATGACCATGAAGAGTGGTCAAATTTACATTGTAATACATTAACGAATGTTAAGAGTTCTTCACTGCACTAGCGTAGAGTAGGGTAAGTCACCCTGTTAAACTAGGCTGTTAATAAACCGGCAGGGTTAGACGAGATTCGGGTGACCTACTTACATGTAGCCTTTTTTTCTGACTGCCGTGGGTAGTCAGTGAGCACTATCACGTAATGATTATTTAAATCTTTTGATAAATATCTCGGCCATTTAAGTTTGAAGAGTCACATGATAGTCATAATCTAACAATCATATATATTATTATATTTTGTATTGATATTAGATGTGGCACACGCAGTGCCAAAACTAGGCTTTCTTAACGTAAATTTATTATATTCAAGCATAAGGAAACTAAGAAATTTCCTTAGTCATGAAAACGTATTTACATAACAGTTTTCGGACTTTTAGCTTATGTTCAGTAATGCATTCCGGAACTAATAGCCAGCAGTAGTTGACCATCACACTGGTCGTAAAGTTTTCCTGATATTTGCTTTCCATGATGACTGTCTTGGTGAAATCGTTCACGGTGTTTATCACTAAAGTCACAGAGTTTGGTGGGGAAAAGTCAACCCCTTAAGGGAGGTTATTTGATGCTGGTGAGGGGGATTTTGATCTAGGGAATAGGATCTGTGCTCCAGTTCCCAGAATTGAGCCTGATTTCCTTCCGCGCACCTCTCCACAGGCGCTGTATAATACCTATGGGTTTAGTGCTCGCCATAATAATAATTAAGGGAAAAGGTCAAGGTGAGAATGAAGGAAATGAATCTTGAGGGACATCCGACATCCCAGTAGATGGTATGTTGCTGATACATCATCTACAGTATTTCTGTAAATCATCACTGGGATGATTCTTCAAGAAACCTGCGCAAGTGTTCTTGAATACCACCGATGCTCTCAATTCAGCATTTTTGAGACTTTCCTGAAAATGAGGATCATTTAGTACCATTTGAATATGAAGGCAGATGAAAATATCTTCCTTTAATCTACAATCAATGACTTTGGGAAACGTCTCCTTCAGATAGACAAACACTGCACCTTCTTTGTCGAAAGCTTTGAGGAAGTTTTTAAAGAGGCCTAGATTGATGTGTAAAGGCAGTTGAAGTATGTCCTCTGGATCGACTAGTTGCCTGTAGATGAATGGTTCAGAGAACCGACAAGTTATAAATTAGACACATATGCAACACTTGGGTATCTTTATTGAGGAAACGTTTCGCCACACAGTGGCTTCATCAGTCCATACAAAGCAGAAAGGTGTTACAAGTAACGCTGCCACATACGTGTATATATAAAAAACATTACTTTCTTTTAAGCAATTACGAGGCATATTAGGCTTATTGACTAGACAGTTGAAAATAACACTTACTCTGAAATAGAGAAAACACTCAATTCATTAATAAAACGATCTCATAGATACACAAAATTCAAACAAAACCATAAATCATCTTCCATACAATTACCCAATGTTTAGTAGACAATTTAGTTGAAAAGTAACTGGGGTGAGGGAGGGGTTCCATTTCACAGAAACTGTGTGTGTTGGAGCAAAACTAAGTTGAAATTTGAAATCATCGAGATTTTTAAACGTAAACTGAAACCTGTATTGAGCAGCATAGTTTTCTTCTTTTAATGCTTTGCTTTCATGTAAGAAACAACATATGTTTTGGTTTCGTTGCAGTCCAAGAAAGTTATCACTCCATGATCCCAGCTTCCTCAACACAAGCAAGATTAAGGAGCTGCAGTTGAACTTTCTCATGAGACATAGGACATGTAACTTATCCCTCCCGAGAGGTCGAGGAGCTGACGTTCAACACCTTGAAGACTTTCATATTTAACTCAACATACTCCATTGGCACGGGAGATGTTGATCTTCACCCTTCAGAGGGCCAAGAACTTAAATAATCCAAGTCTTCCTCTAAGTAATAAACAACAGTTTTGAGGGTTTGGAGCATATCAGTAGAGCCCCTGAAAACTTGTTGCATGGAAATTAATATCTGAACCTGTTGAATAAAATTAGCAAAATGTGTTTTGCACATTAATACACACCAGAATTGAAAGTTTGAAACCTGAGCAGTTGCAATCGATTGCAACTGCCCAGGTTGTAATCAATTAAGGTTGCAATTAATTGCAACCTTAATTGATTTAAACCTTAATTGAATGCAACCTTAATTGATTGCAACCTTAATTGATTGCAACCTTAATTGATTGCAACCTTAATTGATTCCAATCTTAATTTGCTGATATCTTAATTTATTGCAATCTTAATTTATTGAACAGAAAAAAGTACTCTAAAACTGTGAAAGTCAAACTGACAGATTGGCTTCCGCACAAACCATTAACAAACTGAACAGTCTTCTAATTAGAATATAATTGCACTCAAAGTTTAATCGTAAGAACAGAAATTAGAAATTTTGCATTTATGGCCTAATAACAATTCGAAGCTTCCATTAAATATGATAGATCAACACTGAAAGCTTCCATTAAATATGATAGATCAACACTGAAAGCTTCCATTAAATATGATAGATCAACACTGAAAGCTTCCATTAAATATGATAGATCAACACTGAAAGCTTTAAGCTGATGAGAAGAGGCTCTCTTACGCTGTACATGGAAAGGCTCTCATGCGAAGACCGAAAGTAACTCAGAGCGCTATACTAATTTACCGTATTGTCTGAGAAAGGCGGATAAAAATAATAATAACCTTAGCGCTTATGGAAATACAAAGACATCGCCCACGATGAGTCTGGTTTTCAGATGGGTTAGTCCTACAGGAATCTCATAAAATTCTCTCAAGTTAATTTGCTATGCTAGAAGACGTACATATCACTGTTAAAAATAATAATAAAATTGTTGAACTGAGCTTAATATTTTGTTTCCCGAGCGAATAATGGGTCTCAAAATGAAAAAAACAAGGGAAAGCTGAATTTTTTTCCGAAGTCACCCGAAGGTTCACTTAGTTCTGGCTGTGGCAACTTCATTTCAAAACATTGCATGATGGCCGCCCTCTTGATACTCTGCCAAATATTTTACCTTACCACCATTGTTATTACATTGAATGCAAATGTGCTCTTGGAATCTTACAGACGGTCTGAGCCTGAGAAAGCCAATAGCCACCCGTCCTGTACCAAAAGCGAAGTGTCCTGTGCCAATAGCGACCTGTCCTGTGCCAATAGCGACCTGTCCTGTGCCAATAGCGACCTGTCCTGTGCCAATAGCGACCTGTCCTGTGCCAATAGCGACCTGTCCTGTGCCAATAGCGACCTGTCCTGTGCCAATAGCGACCTGTCCTGTGCCAATAGCGACCTGTCCTGTGCCAATAGCGACCTGTCCTGTGCCAATAGCGACCTGTCCTGTGCCAATAGCGACCTGTCCTGTGCCAATAGCGACCTGTCCTTTGCCAATAGCGACCTGACCTGTGCCAATAGCGACCTGACCTGTGCCAATAGCGACCTGACCTGTGCCAATAGCGACCTGACCTGTGCCAATAGCGACCTGACCTGTGTCAGTAGTGACCTGTACTCTGTCAGTAACCATGTGACTTTTCCCTAAGGACGTAACGTGTGTCAGTGACGACCTGATCTGTGCCAGTAACCATGTGACCTGTCAGTAACGACCTGACGTGTGTAAATAACGACCTGACCTGTGTCTTGTTAAGGCGGTGCCTAGTGAGGTCTCTGTAAAGAAAGTCAAGGACATCGTCCCTAGAGTATCTGCTAGTACAGGTGAGAAGGAACTGCAGGTAACTAGGAGAGAGACACGGCGATTGACTGAGGAAAATAAGAGGATTCGTAGTAATCCTCCCGTGGTAAATCCGCAGACCAACGAAGGAGGCCGGACAGTAGCGGAGAGTAAAGGAACCACTAAAGAAAGTAAGAACGTTGTTCTTGTGGGAAAAGACACGTATGTACAGCAGCCGCTCGTGGTGAAACGTTTCCTCTGATGAACGTTCTGAACTGTACATATCTGAACGTTCTGAACTGTCGGTATCACTATACAATTTTTCAACGGTGTTCTTGTTGATTACTCGCAAATCAGTTTTAAGAAAAAAGAATAGAGAAACAATGCAGCTGGCCTACTGGCCCATACAAAGCTACCCAAGAATTCCCTTAAATACCTCAAATACTAATCAATCCCATTAATTCTAACTCGTATATTTGTCTAATTTTTTTAATGCTCCTACGAGCTTAGCTTCCAATACCATACTCAGTAGATTGTTCCGCGCATCGTCTAAACAGAGGTAAGAGGAGGCAGAGGGTTTGTTTTTCTGGTGCTGGATAAAGAATATTATTAGCCAACCATCACATCAAATCATAACAAGATACTTGGCTCTACTCATTCTTATGTAACAGGCTCAAGCAAGCGTGTTGCATGTCCAATCCCCTTTCCCTCAAAACCATCTTTACTCCATCAATCCAGTCTTTCCTAGGAAAACTACCACTCTTTGCCTACACCACAGAGTTATATGCTCTCCTAGTTATCCTGTTTTGTTCCATCTTCTCTAAATACACTATGTAACAAAATTTCACTTTTTTCGTGTTACTGGGAAATAAGCATCATTTCCCAATTCTTTATAACTAAACAAAATTTAAAAAAAAAACAATTTTTTTCCCAGAACTTTGCTTTTTTGGTCAGGACACTTGTGGAACACTTTCAAGACTTATGTAAAACTATTATGTTCTAGGGTTTTGCTTGGCAAACATAAAAAAAAGAGGCTCACAAACCAGCATTCAGTTCAGCTCTGGCTGCCTGAGAAGACACATCAGAAGACGTGAAATGGCATCAAGAGGTTGCAATCATTCTCCAGATGCATTCTGCTACATATGTGGTCAATTCATTAAGACAAGAGCAAAGAAGTTCTCTAACAGCATCTAAAAAAAAATGTGTGAAGCTTACAAAGCATATTTTGGCATGCCAATTGTGGACCAAGACAAGACCTGGGCACCTCATGTTGCTTGTGAGCATTGTAAGAAAACATTGGAAGGTACGAAAGTCATTAGTTATATGAAGAGTAAAATGTATGTAAAATAAACTAATTCTTTGTTCTTTTACAGGATGGTACAGAGAAAAAAGAGCCATGGAGTTTGCTGTTGCTAGAATATGGCGTGAACCCACTGAACACTCAACCAACTGCTACTTCTGCCTGGTGGATCCTTCCAAACGCCGAACTGAGAAAAATGCACCTGTTATTTCTTATCCAGACCTTCCCTCTTCTTTTGCACCAGTACCACACAGTGCTGATCTTCCTGTACCTACACCTCCAGAAAGAAGTCAACCGTCAGAAGAAAAAAGAAGCAAATGAGAAGGATAGTGAACAAGACTATGATCTCACAGGTGCAGCTGTTGGGAGGAATCCTTACTACCCAAAAAAAAAAAAAAAACTCAATGACCTTATCAGAGATGTTGGTTTGACAAAGTCAAATGCTGAGCTTTTGATTTCAAGGCTCAAGGAGTAGGACTTGGTAGGTGTGTAAGTGACATGCCAAAGAAAACGTCACCAACATTTCTCAAGCTTCTTCACTAATGAAGACAGGTTGTGCTACTGTAATGATGTATCAGGACTGTTTGATGCAATTGGAATTGCATACAATCCAGATGAGTGGAGACTCTTCATTGACAGCTCCTCCAGAAGCCTAAAAGCTGTACTTCTGCACAATGGGAACAAGTATCCATCTCTTCCCTTGGCTCATTCAATGTATCTTAAGGAGGACTACAACAGTGTCAAACTTCTACTGGAAGCTTTGAACTATGATATGTATGGCTGGGAGGATATTGTCATTTTTGATGGGACTCCAAGGAGGTTTTACCAAATTTCCGTTATCTCTGTCACTGGGATAGTAGAGACAGAGCGAAGCACTGGCCTCAAAGGACTGAGTTCTCAGTAGGAAGACATAATTTCAAACAAACAATTGGTGGATCCTCAAAAGGTTCTGTTTCCTCCATTACACATCAGACTATGGCTAATGAAACAGTTTGGTACAGCTCTTGACAAAGAGTCTGCAGCCTTCAAGTATCTTTCCCAAGCTATCAAAGGGAAAGGTGAAAGCTGGCATCTTCAATGGACCACAAGCCAGGGAGAGTTTTGTTGCTGTAGCACAGGGCTCTCTGGGCAACAACAAGGCTGACAATTATATGGAACTTGTTGAGACCTTGGTAAAAAGCTATGGTCAGATGGGCTGTAGGATGTCCCTTATGGTCCATATCCTTGATGCTCATCTTGACAATTTCAAGGAGAATATGGGAGCATACTCAGAGGAGCAAGGGCAGCGCTTCCACCAAGATATAATATACTTTGAACACAGATATCAGGGATCTTATAATGAAAACATGGGAGACAACATTTGGGGGCTTAAACGGGAAAGTGATTTGTTGCTGCTCGCAAATCTCGAAAAACTGCTCATTTTTAACTTTGTAAATATGTTTCATAAAGTTTAAAATAAAATGTGTAAATTTTATTTTATTTGTGTAAATTATATATGTTTTTGTTTTACATCCAAAACTAGCAAAAACTATTGAAATTTAGCCATTTTTTGTCAAAAATTCATCCTATAAGCCACAAAAGCCAAGTTTAAAAGGAATAACGGGCATTTTCTATTGTTTTGCAATAAAATGAGTTGAAAAATAACACTTGCCAGGAACAAAATTGTTACATAGTGATATCCAAACCACCTCAAGCCAATATTAGCCCCCAAAATAATACTTTGGGTAACTACACACTTCTTAATTTTAATCGCCAAACTCTGATTTCTCTTAATATTCACACCAAACATTGCCCTCAAACATGGCATCTCCACTGGTTCCAACCTCCTCCTCGCTGCAACGTTAAAACCCTTGTTTCACACCCATACAATTGTGAACAAATATGAAATGTAGTATAAGCGATCATTTGTTAGCGAAGTTTCGCCCACACATTAGGCTTTATCAAATCACAAACACATCTACACGGAGCGAGAGGACGTACACATATATGGTGAACATAATGACGTCAAGAGTCAGTTGAAGTATGTTGAAAGTTCAACATACTTCATCTTGGGATCTTGGGTAGGCTAATGACACATAGGCTGTGCCTAGCCTGGACCAGTAGGCCTTCTTTAGTATTCCTCTATACTATGACCTGTTGGATGTAAATGGTATGGTGATACTGCAAATTGTGGAAGAGGACACTCGTGTATTGTTCAATGCAGTACTGACTGACTTCAAATAGGTAACTTTGAAAGACTCAAAGCAAAGGTAAAGTGAGGCAGGAGGTTAATAAAATTGCAGAAAATGAAGTGTGTGTATATATAATATAATATATATATATATATTATATATATATATATATATATATATATATATATATATATATATATATATATATATATATATATATATAAAATGTCGTGCCGATTAGGTAAAACTGGTCAAATAGCAAGAACTCATTTAAAATTAAGTCCTTTCTAAAATTTTCTCTTATACGTTTAAAGATATATTTTTTTCATTTATGTTAATGTAAGAATTTATAATTTTGTACCAAGAGAAACTTTGAAAACCTACCTAACCTTATTACAACAAGCGCAATTTAATTTAGCCTAACCCAACTAAATATCTTTTAGATACGTTAACAATAATTTAATAATAAACAAACACAATGAGATATATTTTTTTCGTTATGTTCAGAATAATTTTGGCGAAATTATTGCATTCACAAATTTTCACTTGTCTTATATGGCAAAGTAAGCGTTGCTATTTAAGCCAAAATCGCAAGTTTTACCTAATCGGCACGACATATATATATATATATATATATATTTATTTATTTGTAACCACGAACGAGTGGTATTGATCAATAACACTGCGACAAGCCAAGGACTCGAACCCATGTTTTGGCCCACTTCATGATGAGCGAAAACCACATGACGCTCTAACCCACAGGACCACCAAATCCTACAAGAATCACGCACCCAGCAGAGCTAGGTGTTTTAACGTGATCTGTGATCCTTTCTTTGAAAGAACATTATTCATCAAGGAATTCACTGCTACAGATACAACGAGCAGAAAGGAGGGAACTCTACGATGACGTCTCCAGGTTGAGTCCTTTATCCAGTTCACACCCGAAGAGGAACTCTACGACTATATTTAATACTTTTAACTGTCAATCTGACCATAAGCTTGGCTTCAGAGCCGACAAAAAAACTCCCAGTCATCACAATCTTCTCCACTACAACTCGCACCATGACACTACACAGTTTTAATAGATATTTTATGAAAATTCATACACACCTATACACATTTACTCACATTTTATGCACTAGTACAGCAGTGTGAGAGGAGAGTAAATTAACCAATACGTATGAGTCATATCAGACATTTGGGAATCATCCACTCGTTTAGCCTCGACTAACGCAGGGCAATTGTAATTTTCAGAGGTAATGGGTGAAATGAGGTGGGAACGGGTGAATTTAAATGGGAATGTGAACCACTGAGTGAAGTGGGAACCAGAAGATGGACCAAGATGTGTTTTAAGGTTTCCTCTCCAATGTATGATTGAACTGAAATATTAATAGCCACTGTACTTCGATTTCCATTCCCCATTCCCCTTTAACTTTTCAGCAAGTCTAATTAAATCATCTATCACTTCCCGTGTTTCTATATGCAAATTAGCACTTTTAAGGTGCTCAATACCTTCACATTTCCATTTGCAAGGCTTCTATCAGTTATTTTTCTTACTATTTTACCTAGACAAATATTTATACTGGTTGCTTTATTACACACAACTAAGATCTGACTGATTAAAAACATTTTAGTACATAAATGGTTCAGATAACTGACAAGGTGAACAATGAGACTTGTGAGTGAAACATTTGGGTATTTTTGTGGAAACATTTCGCTACGCAAGTTAGTACCTGACCAGCCGGTCTGTGGTTCGTACGTCAGTCTACGTGCGGCCAGCATTAATAACCTGGTTGAATAGGACCT
Organism: Cherax destructor; assembly: GCA_009830355.1. Lineage (NCBI taxonomy): Eukaryota > Metazoa > Arthropoda > Malacostraca > Decapoda > Parastacidae > Cherax > Cherax destructor. Next base: position 96,313 of record WNWK01003341.1, on the reverse strand, counting down.
GATCCACAGCGAGGCCTGGTCAAAGATCGGGTCGCGGGGGCGTTGACCCCCGAAACCGTCTTCAGGTATAATCCAGGTATCGTCAATCTCATACAGAGAAGAATGATGTAAGATCAGAAGTAGTTTGAGGTAGTCATATCCTCAGCCTGGAATCGATGTGTGTTTAGTACATCAATCTCGATAAAAAACAGCGCAAACGTTGCACTTTCTCAAGATTGATGGATTGATCACCGACTGTAGGCTGAGGGACTGATTACCTAAAATTCTCTCACTTTGCAACAAACTTCTTTGTTTTCGACTGAGGAAGTCACTGGCTGGTGAAACGTTTCTGTAGCAAAGATACGCAAATGTTGCACCAGCGTTTCAGTCATCAGAAGACTTTGAATGATTTCTATTTCCAGGCGTTGTGTCTCCTGAAATGAAGAGTTGTGCACCAGTCTTATCGTGTGTGTCTGTCTGTCCTGGTGAATGATGCTGGTGTTGCGGTGGGGTCTGCATACATAAAAGTGATCATGAAGAAAAGTGTCAATGCTGCATGCTATTTCACCCACACAGCCTTCATCAAAAGACCCTCACGTGAGTATTTTGTAGATTGCAGTTCTCAACAGACCCCGCACAGGGCCCATCTTCCTTTCCCAACAACAACATTAACTGAACACCAAACTTTCCCTTTTCACTTCCTCTTAATCCTCTACAACAATATCCCTGACCCTTTCTGCCTTAACCGTGCACACTTCAACACTCTTTCCATTCATTTTCCAAGCTGCGCATCAGCAAGGAAATTGAGAAAATTGTTCATATTGTTGTACATGAATGCAGATGGAATATCCAAACAGAACATTGATTAAAAAAAAAGGATATCAGTTTCAACCCAGACATCGTAGTTGTCACCGAGACAAAAAAAAGTAATAACAGATGCCAAACTTCATGAAGGGATTCAGGTAATGAGAAGAGTCAGAATATATGGGGAAAGGAGAGGTAGCACAGCTAAGGAGACAAAACTTGAAGATTGATGAAATGAGAGTGAAGATCAGAGTTGATTCAACTGACTACATAATGAGCACAGTCAAGATTGGGAAACCTAAGACAATAATAACAGTTACTTACAATCCGTCACCAAAGAGGACAAAACATTGCATAAGTGGCAAGAGGTAAAATGATCAAAGGAAAAGTTTTAATCACGAGGCATGATTTCATCCACAAATAAATAGCGATGACAGAGCTAGAAATCAATACGACAAAGTTGTTCTAAGTAGTGATGTAGACCTTTATGTTTTATACTGGTATAAACCACGTAAGCAAATACTAGGACATATTAATTAGAAAACGTTTCGGTCCTGAGACATTGATCATTTCTAACATACAGAGGTTGAAAGACAGTATATATAGGCGGAGAGTGAGGCGTGACACATGGTGACTTGAAGAATGTCATGTTGGGATGAGGCCGGGTAGACGATGAGATCATGTGACTTCTGTGTTGCTGGGTTGGTGCTGCTTTGCCTGCTTGAGTATCATGTATGCTAATGGATTAAAAATTTTGTGTTTTCCAGTGTTACGTTCTATTGTGTCGGAGACGGCTATTAGCGAGGCTTCTAGACACCGGTGAGAACGAGTTGTGCCTCATCCCAGTTCATCAAATGTTCCGTGGAGTCTCTGTGGAGAACACAGTCGTACCTTATGTCGTCTCTGATACTGGCATTTCGATGCTCGTTCAGACGGACCACCAGATCTCTGCCTGTTTCGCCTACACATTTCTTGGGACAAACTCCACAGGGGATGGTGTAGACATGCTGTGGAAGTTAGAGGTGTGGGGCTGCGTTTCATAGTGAGGTCTTTGATAGATGATGTGTTTATGGTAGAAACATTTATGTTGCTCTTAGCAAGTGTCCGACGAGTATTCGTGGCAACATCATCACATGGGAGCACTATGAACTGCTTAGAGGGCTGTTCCATGGGTAGTTTGTTGAGGATAGCTTGTGCCTTGACTCTGCAATCCCGGATGAAGATGGAAACTGAAGACGTGTAAAAGCTTGTGTTATGTAGATTCATTCTTCAAGAAAACAAGGGCTGGAGATGCGAAGAGCTCTCAAGAAGAATCCTCTTTTAGTGCGGGTTTCTTGGTGTGAATAGAAGTGTATAAGATCGTCCTTGTTGGTAGGTTTTCTGTACACTTTGAAGAGAAGTTTGTCACTTTCGGGAGACCTGCACAGGAGGACGTCGAAGAAAGGAAGTTCAAGTTCAAGTCTTTTTCAAGTTCAAGTGTAAACTTTTTTGATGGTTCGGCTGCATTGATCTTGTTGAGGGCCTGGATATTGAGACGTATCGGGTAGAAACCAATATATCGTCAACGTATCTTAGCCAGGGAATTAAAACACAGACACACAACATACACACAGACACACTAGACACACAGACACAGACACATACAAGTGCACACATTCACATACCCAGACGAACACGCACAAAAAAAAACCACACACAATTATAACTACACTACCTCCAGTACACACACATTAACACAAACCCAAACACACAAACACACACACATACTAATATTCACACACACATACACACACACACACACACACACATACTAATATTCACACACACATACACACACACACACACACACACACACACACACACACACAAAAGCTGCAGGAACTAGAGCATCCTAAAAGGATAAAAAAAATGGGATCTCAAAGGGAGGTCAAAGGCAAGGGAACCGAGGATGGCTGGTCTGAAAAAGAAGAATGGTCAGAAAGGCTGAACTGCAAAATGGATCAAGAATGGGAAAAAAGCTTAATTAAATGAGCTTTGCAGTAACGTGATAGAGAAGTTATCTGCAGAGAGCAAGAAGTGGGAGTTACGAGCTGTAGCTGCTGAGGCAAAGAATTGGATGTGTTGAAGCAGGATATAAAGATGAGGTCTGAAAGGACCAAGGTGATTGAAATGGGAATATCAGCAGACAACGAGGGGACTGAAGGAGGGGATGAAGCTAAGAAGTCTGTTGCAGAAGTAATGTCAGGCCATCAGGGTGTCCATGAGATAAGAGGAAACAACAAAGGAGTTGCTTAGATCAGATCCAGAGATATGGAGGGAAAAGAATTGGGAAGAGAGGGAGAGGTCAATAATTATTCACAGGCTTCAGGAGGCTGAAGGGATGACCTATGATAAAAGAAAGCATTTGGAAGAAAAAGATTAAGAGCATCATCGCAGTAACAAGAGAGAAGGACATGTCTAAAGTAATAGATTTTCACAGACTTGGGGAGTATTCGAGGAAAAAAAAAATTGACCAATCAAATTGACATTCGAGACAGAAGTGGTACGGAACAGGATACTACAACAGAAGCCACTGTTAAAGGTCTCTCAAGAATATCAGCGAGTGTACCTCGATCCAGACAGAACACGAAAATAAAAAGAACAACTGAGAGTGAGAGTATGAAGATACCAATGGAAGGAAAGAGACAGAGCAGGCAATGACATACAGGAAAGCTCAGCCTCTGTTGTAACACCAAACAAATGCTTACAGAACTCCCCCAACCTCTGTCACCCCATACCAAGCAAACACAATAACCCGAAACAAATGACACTCCACAGCTCCCCCATGCACTAATTTCACCATCACAGAAGCCTCCCATAAAATTCTGCCCTGCCTCCCACCCCATCCTCTCCCTCTACCCAAAATACAGTACTGGAAAGGGTCTTCTTCCGCCACCCAAAATGCAATACTGGAAAGGAAGCTAAAGGTATGGCACACCAATGCAGATGGAATAACAAATAAGAGAGAGGGGTGGCAAGAACGAATCTTTGATGCATCCACTGACATTATAGCACTAACAGAAAAAATTTACAGAGATGATAACATATGCAATTTTTACAACTGTACATCAGATCCTGAGGAAAGACATAACAGAGAGACCAAGTGACGTTTACACGTTGTGAATAAGTCACACAAACAAACACACACACACACAAGAAAAACAGTTGAGTTTTGAGGAAATGCAAGGAATGGACAGAGGGGAAGCAGATGACTTCAGACTGGAGATCCAAAGGTGATGATAGCAGTGATGTACAACCCACTACTGAACAGCAGGAGGACAAGACAAGAGTATGATGAGTGCAACAGAACAATGGTGGATACACTAGCTGAAGTGGACAGAAAGGCTCACTAGGGTAGAGCAAAATTACTTATCATTGGGGATTGACTGGGAATAAGCTAAAGTCACATGGGAGACCAGAAACGTGAAGCTCTAAGATGCTGGAGACAGTATTGGAAAATTTCATGCACGAAAATGAGGACAGGGTGTTGCAGCAAGGCTGAATCTCATATTCACCTTAACAGTTCAGACATAGAGGATATCACACACGAAAGACCCCTTGGCGGTAGTGATCACGACGCCCTGAGTATTGAATACCTTGCAGAATTAACAGTGGAGAATGCAGGAACACGAAAAGGAGGGGAGAAGCCAAGCTCCAAAAATGGGACTATGTAGGCATGAGGAAATTCTTGAATAAGTTCAGTGGGAAAGAGAACTAGAGGAAAAGACATTAAATGAAATAATGGAACTAGTGGCCACTAAGTGCAGGGAGGCAGAGGAGAAGTTAATACCAAAGGGTTAGCAGAAAAAACTGGTAGAACCAGAGTGAGCCCATGGTTTAACTGGAGGTGTAAAGCGGCCAAAGAAAAGTGTGCAAGACCATGGAAAAAGTATAGAAGGCAAAGGACTCAAGAAAACAAGATGAGTAGAAGAACAAGAAACGAATATGCAAATTACATAGCATCAGAAGCCAAATCTGAACCAAAGTCGTTATACAGTCACATTAGGATGAAATCAACAGTCAAGGATCAAATTATCAGGCTGAGGTAAGAAGAAGGGAAGCTGACAAAGTGACCAGGAAGTATGTGAAGAACTTAACACAACATTTAGAGAAATATTCACAGCAGAGACATAAATGCTTCCAGCAAACAGAGGAGGTAGGGTGCACCAGCAAGTGCTGGACACAATACACATAACCAAGGAAGAAGTGAGGAAACTGCTAGGTAAACTTGATACCTCGAAGGCAGTGAGTCCAGATAACATATATCCATGGGTCCTGAGAGAGGGAGCAGAGGAATTGTGTGTGTCACTAGTAGCAATCTTCAATAAATCTATCGAAACTGAGCAAGTGCCTGAGGTGTGGAAGGCAGCAAATGTAGTTCCAATTTTTAAGAAAGGAAACAGAGAGGCAGCTTTAAACTACAGACCAGTGTCACTGATATGTATAGTACGTAAAGTCTTGGAAAATAATATCAGGAGAAGAGTGGTGGAGCATATTGAAAGGACTGGGTTCACAAATGACAATCAGCACGGCTTCGGGGATGGAAAATCCTTTGTCACAAATCTATTTGAGTTCTATGATAAGGTAACAGAAGTAAGACAGGAGAGAGAGGAATGGGTAGATTGTATCTTTTTGGACTGAAAGGCGGCTTTTGACAGTACCACACAAGAGACTGGTTGAAATATTAGACGAGCAGACAGGAATAGTAAGTAAATTACTGCAATGCATGATGAAGTATCAGAAAGAGTGCATGTGTCGAGTGGAGTTCCACGAGGGTCAGTCCTAGGTGCGGTGCTGTTGTATATGCGAATGACATGATGGAAGGAATATATTCAGAAGTGTGTCTGTTCGTTGATGATGTGAAACTAATAAGAATACAAGCGGGGAAGGATCAAGAAAGATTACAAGGAGATCTGAATAGGTTGCAAGTCTGGTCCGACAAATGGCTCCTGGAGTTTAACCCCAGCAAGTGCAAAGTCATACAGATTGGGGAAGGGCAAAGAAGACCGCAGACGGAGTACAGGTTAGGGGATCAAATGCTGCACACTTCATTTAAAGAAAAGGATCTTGAGGTAAGCATTATACCGAGCATGTCCCATGAGGCACACAACCAAATAACTGCTGCAGCATAGGGTCTCTTGGCAAACCTGAAAATAGCATTCCGAAATCTAATTAAGGAGTCATACACGACACTTCACTGTACGTCAAGCCCATACTGAAGTATGCAGCACCAGTATGGAACCCATACCTAGTCAAACAAGTCAAGAAACTGGAGAAAGTGCAAAAGTTGGCAACAAGAACTGAGGGCTATGTCTTATAAAGAAAGATTAAGGTAACAACCTGATGACACTAGAGGATAGGAGGGATAGGGGGGGGACATGATAACGACGTATAAAATACTGAGGAGTGACAAGGTGGACAGTGCTCGAATGTTTCAGAGATGGGACACAGGAATAAGGGACCACAACTAGAAGCTAAAAACCCAAATGAATCATAGGGATGTTAGGAAGTATTTATTTAGCCTTAGAGTTGTCAGGAAGTGGAATAGTCTGGAGAGTGAAATAGTTCAGGCAGGATCCATAAATAGCTTTAAAAAGAGGTAAGATAATGCTCTAGGAGCAGAGAGAGTAACCAAGTATCGACCAGAAAAAGAGGCGGGGCCAGGAGCTATGACTCGACCCCTGAAACCACATATAGGTGAGTACACACAAACACACCCAACACACACACTGTGCTGCTGAGCTTCGAATACATAGTAGAGTTACAGGTGGAGAGGGAAGCAGGAAGGGCAGGACGAATGAAGTCAGAGTACAAGAGAGGGAACTTCACAGGCAAGAAGAATTTCCTGCTCGAGGTTGAGTGGGACAGAACTGGCAGGGAAGACAGTAAATGAGATAATGGAATATGTGGCAACAATATGCAAGGAAGCTGAGGAGAGGTTTGTACCCAAGGAAATAACGAGAATGTCAGAAAGTGCCATTGGTTCACCCAAGAGAATAAGGAGAGCAGTCGTAGAGCCAGAAATTAATATGCACAGGTAAGAATGGAGCCCCAACGACAATACGAAAATGACATAGCAGCGAAAGCCAGATCTGACCCGAAGCTGTTGTACAGCCACATCAGGAGGAAAATAACAGTCGAGGACCAGGTAATCAGGCTGAGGAGAGAAGATTACAAGAAACGACCGAGAAGTATGTGAGGAACTCAACATGAGATTCATTTAAGTGTTCACAGAGGAGACAGAAAAGTCTCCAGAAAGACGGAGAGCTGGGTTATGCCATCAAGTGTTGGACAAAATACATACAACTGAGGAAGAAGTGAAGAGGCTGCTAAGCGAGGTAGATACCTCAAAGACGGTGGAACCAGATAACATCTCTCCATGGGTCCTGAGAGAGGGAGCTGAGGCGCTGTGTGTACCACTAACGACAATCTTTAATATATCTATCGAAACAGGGCGACTACCTCAGGTATGGAAGACAGAAAATGTAGTCCCAATTTTTAAAAAAAGGAGACAGACACGAAGAATTAAACTACAGACCAGTGTCACTGACATGTATAGTATGCAAAGTCATGTTGAAGATTATCAGGAAAAGAATGTTGGAGAACCTAGAAAGGAATGATGTTATCAAAGACAATCAGTACGGTTCTCTGACAGGGTGACAGCAATAAAACAAGAGAGGGGTGGGTAGATTGCATTTTCTTGGAATGTAAGTATACGTTTGACACAGTTCCACACAAGAGATTAGTGCAAAAGCTGGAGGACCAGGCAATGGGGAAGACAACAGAGAGTCATGGTACGTGGCGAGGTGTCAGAGTGGGCGCCTGTGACGAGTGGGTTTCCAAAGGGGTCAGTCCTAGGACCGGTGCTGTTTCTGGTGTATGTGAACGACATGACGGAAGGAATAAACTCGGAAGTGTCCCTGTTTGCAGATTTGAGGACGAGGACCAGGCAGAACTACAAAGGGATCTGGACAGGTTGCAGGCCTGGTCCAGAAACTGGCACCTGGAGTTCAACCCTACCAAGTTCAAAATCATGAAGATTGGGGAAGGGCAAAGAAAACCGCAGACGGAGTAAAGTCTAGGGGGCCAGAGACTACAAACCTCACTCAAGGAAAAGGATCTTGTGGTAAGTTTAACACCGGACACATCTCCTGAGGCGCACATCAACCAAATAACTGCTGCAGCATATGGGCGCCTAGCAAACCTAAAAACAGCATTCCGACATCTCAATAAGGAATCGTTCAGGATCCTGTACACCATGTACGTTAAGCCTATATTGGAGTACGCAGCACCAGTTTGGAACCCACACTTAGCCAAGCACCTAAGGAAATTAGAGAGTGCAAAGGTTTGCAACAAGACTAGTCCCGGAGCTAAGGGGTATGTCTCACTAGGAGTGGTTAAGAGAAATCGACCTGACGACCCTAGAGGACCGGAGAGATAGGGGGATATGATAACGACATATAAAATACTGAGAGAAATCGACAAGGTGGACGGAGACAGGATGTTCCAGAGATGGGACATAGCAACAAGGGGTCACAGTTCGAAGTTGAAGACTCAGATGAATCACACGGATGTTAGGAAGCATTTCTTCAGTCACAGAGTTGTTAGGAAGTGGAATAGCATGGGAAGTGATGTAGTGAAGGCAGACCAAAGCTCATAAGAGTAGGAAGAGTGACCTAGTAGCGGCCAGTAAAGGGGAGCCAGGAGCTGTGACTCGACCCCTGCAACCACAACTAGGCGAGTACAAACACACACACCAGGAACAAAGAGCTAGTTCTGAGAAACACGTCCCTGGGGCCACTGCAGAGACGAGACTAAGGAAATTTCCAAACTTTACTGTGAATTTTACTCAAGAACTTGGCCGCTGTCATACACCATAATACCATAATGATGCAAACTGCCTCCATTTTTCTTATTAATATCCTCCCGCAAGAACATTAAATTGTGCCCATCCCATGTGAATAAAAAACGTTAAGAAGCTGAGGGAAATTAGTGCAGCGCAAATATAAGAATTTCTTCTTCCAACAATCTCTCCTCAGCTTAGACAGTAAGCTTTCTTAACCATTACCCAGCGGTAATTTCTGGCTATTCTTATTTTTTCTTATATATTTTTTTTGTTTAGAATAGGTTGGTTTTAACAAATATTTGCGTTTATTTAATTAAAAAAAGTATGGACAAATGCTGCAGCAGTTCGTCTTTTTTATAATACTACAACAGCTTGATAAAGCTCCTGGAGAGCGAAACATTGCCACAACAAAATATCGTATTAGTTGCGCATGTGTCCCTGGACATAACAAAAAAAAATGACAATTACCACGTGATTGTGATGACGTGCTACAAACAACTAGGTATGCACACATTTAACAGATAAATGTATCCTGATATACTCGTATACCATAAAATCCATATCTTATCTACTCCCTGGCGATATCTTCGCGTCTATCTGCAGCGCTGCGGTAAAATTTCAGTAATCATGGAGCTGACGTTCCATCAGAGTCTTGCTACAGTTTCTTAATCTTACATGAATTTCTCTGTCATTCCTACCGTCTAGTAAGTTACATCAAGACGGTCACATTGAAAGTCTCAAGTGTAGTGTTTTACTTACATGCTGACAAGGTGATTTAGGTAAAAGAGACCAGTACTGTAACAGACTGGGCTCCCCAAACTCCACTGATCAGGGATGATGGTCCCCAGTCCATTATTTCAGGGTAAATTCAGGAATCTTCCCAGAGCTGCTTGAGTATTTTCTTATATCATCCTCTATATTCTATGAACTATATTTGAAAACAAAATACATTGCTGAAAATACACTGGGAAGAAGAACAACATGACATCTCAAATTCTTCATCCACCTCCTTGCCAGTGGGTCGTGCCCAAAATGCTCTCTGCATTTTCCCTTTTGATCACATCATCAAAGTCATTTAGATTACAAGCAACAAGGCGGAAAAATACTTGTTTCTCTTCTGGTTTCATCCCATTATGGCAAATTCTTTGCTACTTATCACTCAAGACTCGATTCTTGAGATAATTTGCTCTATAATACCGTGTGCTGCCACTTTCTTGAGTCAGGACTCGTTTCAAAAGCTTTATTAAAATCTAGGTAAGCAAAATCATACTTTCGTACTCGAACTTCTTAGAACAAAACAAGAAGACATCTTAAGCAAGCTCAGCCCACCATGAATCATTGTTGCTACTCATTAATCATGTTCATGAAGAAGACTAATTATATTCATTACAGATGTGCAACATCTGGGTGTCTTTACCTGTGTCTGATTCTGCAACTTGTTGGTATTGTATACCATTTATGTACAACATATCCATTATTATTTTTAATCTAATCATCATTTACTCACTAATAAGGTCAGGATGAACTGGAAATAATTCAATGTTGACTTTTTTTTTAATTTCGTTGATGGGATTGACATGGGTCCTTCTTCCCCATCACTGATATAACACTACGTAGACTCTGTAATAATATTGGTAGAATTACCGACAATATGTTAAGTAAAAGGACACAAATGCAACTAATGTGACATTTTATTGTGGCAACGTTTCGCTCTCAGGAGCTTCTAGCCGTTACAAGCGATACATGGACACAGTGGGCTATTATATACTCTCAAAGTGAGGTGAAATACTAGTGGTGGTCGAGGTAGTAGTGATAGGTAGTAGTAGTAGTAGTAATAGTTGTGCAGGAGTAGACTTAGGGATCACCTTTTCGGCCAGGCAATCTTGAAGGAAGTTGTGTCTGTTGCGAAGGCTGTGAGCGCGAAGAAGGGTGTCCAAATAGCGTCTGCAAGAAATGTCCATTTTGTTGCGGTGTCCGACAGAATGTAATAATGACAATAAAATGACAATAAAATGTCACATTAGTTGCATTTGTGTCCTTTTACTTAACATATTGTCGGTAATTCTACCAATATTATTATATTCTGTCGGACACCGCAACAAAATGGACATTTCTTGCAGACGCTATTTGGACACCCTTCTTCGCGCTCACAGCCTTCGCAACAGACACAACTTCCTTCAAGATTGCCTGGCCGAAAAGGTGATCCCTAAGTCTACTCCTGCACAACTATTACTACTACTACTACTACCTATCACTACTACCTCGACCACCACTAGTATTTCACCTCACTTTGAGAATATATAATAGCCCACTATGTCCATGTATCGCTTGTAACGGCTTGAGAAAGCTCCTGGAGAGCGAAACGTTGCCACAATAAAATGTCACATTAGTTGCATTTGTGTCCTTTTATTTAACATACGTAGACTCTGAATGTTGCAGGCGATAGGTTACAAAGTTCCTTTTAGTATTCTTCAACAACTCTTGGAAACAGTTTCCCTGAGCACCGTAGATTCCGGAATTACGACAGTTTTAAAAGTCGTCCACTCTTGTTATTTACTGGGATTTGTTATATTTCCTCTGGTGTGAAGGCAGAATGAAAATACAGCAGATTTATTTTTTTAATTTAATCCTCTTTTTCCATAGTAAGTACACTTTCCTGGTGGAAAACTTTCTAAATAGTCTTGGATTCCCTGCAATTTTTTTTTTTATTCGTGTTTAATATAAATATTTTGACTTCTTTAGTATGTACATTTTGGTCCAAAACGTGACTCACCTCTTTTGATGTCCCCAAAAATGATTCTCTTCTTCCCTAGGTTATAATTTGACTCCTGTTTTTTTTTTTCATTTAGGATCAGCTTTGTTTTACATAATTTTAATGTGGGTTATATATGATCTTCGAGAGGCTGGTACATATTACTTCAGAGTACAGTAAACTTAGTTTTCCAAATTATTTTTCCGAGGCTTGGTCACAGACCGGGCCGCGGGGGATGTTGACCCTCGAAACCCTCTCCAGGTATACTCCAGGTAATAGCGCAAACATCACTATGTTTTTCATTGAATATATGTCATGTCACATTCCTACTACAAGCATTTACAGATATGATGCGAAAATATCAACTGTAAATCATCCAAGACTGATTACTTTCAGTAATTCCCAAAGTACTGTTAGACACGACTATTTTATTATTTGATATATAAAAAAAAGGGATGTATGCAAATAGTGAAAAAAAAAAATTCGAGTTAAAAAATCCTACAATGAAAAATAGCACCAATGGAAGACGAACAACCATGTAATATTATGTACGACGATATTCATAATACTTGAAAAATTATGTTATTTCGTTTAAAAAAATTACGACTGGGGTCGTCTCAAATTTTTTTATTTACAAAATCGATTTACAAACTAATATTTACTATTTAACACGAAGTTAAATTTTTTTTGAAAAGATTCTAATTAAAAATATAATAACACATAATAACACGTGATCGGAAGTGACCTGGAGTTTACCTGGAGAGGGTTTCGAGGGTCAACGCCCCCGCGGCCATGTCTGAGACCACCCTGTTTAATAATATTATTACTTTATTATTATTATTATTATTATTATTTAATATTTTATGATAATTTGTCATTTACTTTTGTGATTTTAATTTGTATTAATTTTATTATTCATAAATTAATCGACACTACAATCGTAGTTCGATCTCCGGACAGCCGGCCGACCCAGTTGTGCGAGGCGCAGCGCTACGTCCGCTGCAAGGGGTGGGGGGTACGATCACCGGACAGGCGGCTGTCTTAACTCCCTCCCCAACTCTTCGAATAAAATAATAATTAAATGATAAAAAAATAAGTAAACAAACCTCATGGTGGATCAGGGTCTGATCGACCAGGCTGACGACGCCAACAAACAAAAAAAAAATTAAAGAGCTTTAATATGACTTAAAAAAGTGGGACTGACATGCAGTTTGCAGGAGTCTCTCATTCGCCTGCAAACTAACGCACTGCATCCTAAAAAAAATTGAGACATAATTATTATAATCAAGGGGGAAGCGCTAAACCCGTAGGATTATATAGCGCCTGTTGGGGGGGGGGGTAGATGTGGAAGGTATTCAGGCTTAATTCAAGGAACTGGAGCACAGATTCAATTCCGTAGATCAGGAGCCCCTCACCAGCGTCAATGAACCTTCCTTGAGGGGTATTGAGACATAACCTTCGTTGTTGTTTTTTTATAATGCTTTCTTCGACATAATCACTCGATGGTCCAGTAAGCAAAGGACACACCAGTTAAGTATTGCCTAACTTCAGTAATGTCTGACGAATCAAAATTTTGAGCTAAATATTATTGTTAGTTGGATATGTCCGTGTAATAAATTTCTTCATATCCATAATTGTCTTTTTCTAAGCTCTTCCTCGATCACTCGATCGCTTATAAGGGTTACCTTGTCTTCCTGTGGCAGAGTTTCGAAGAAATGACTTAAATTGATGGGCCAGCTTTTATTGCTGCAAAATCTCGCTTTGTTACAGCTTCATTAAGCTTGTTCTGAAGTTTGGTATCTTTATATTTTGCAACGTATACTTTTTCAAAACTTTCGTCAATGTGCTCCTTGAATCCCGTCACTTTTAAACCACTTGAAGCAGCAGCCAGAGACTCAAGAATGCCTTAAGTCTCTTAAAATTGGGTCAAAGAAATACAATCATTCTGACTAAAAGTCAAATCTTCAGTCATGGCGATAATTTATTGGTTAGCAGAGTCAATAACATCATCTCAGTGATGATACAGGCTTGAGGGACTGACTACCTCCCACTGAGAGTGACGGTCTCATCACTGCATCCAATGCTGTTTTCACCTGTGTCCGACAGAAGAAGGTTGACGTGCAGGCGAAACGTTTTAGCAATAAAGATACTGTTCTAAGTTCAACACCCACAACACCCTGGCCACACCCACAACATTGGTCACCCACACAACACACTGGTCACCCCCACAACACTCTGGTCACCCCCACAACACTCTGATCACCTCCACAACACTGGTCAACCCCACAACACTCTGGTCACCCCCACAACACTCTGGTCACCCCCACAACATCCTGGCCACACATACAACACACTGGCGACACCCAGAACACCTTAGGCTCAGCTTCAAATCCATGGCCACTTCCACAACACCCTGGAAACACCAACTACACCCTGGCAACACCAACTACACACTGGATACAGCTACAACACCCACAACAATATTTCCACTCCAACAACAACCTGGCCACACCCACTACACAATGGTCATGCCCACAGCCTTCTGGCCACACCCACAATACCCTACCAAGCCCAGAACATACTGCCCATAACCAAAACACATTGACCACACCCACAACACCCTCACCACACCCACAACACCGTTGTAGTAAGGTATTCTTGTATTCATGATCACACCCTCAACACCCTGGGAACACGCAAGCACACCACCATACCGTGGTCACACCGATAACACTCTGACCACACCCACAACACCGTATCCACGCCCAGAATATTCTGGCTACAACCACAACACCCTAGCCTTACACACAACACCCTAGCCTTACACACAACACCCTAGCCTTACACACAACACCCTAGCCTTACACACAACACCCTAGCCTTACACACAACACCCTAGCCTTACACCCCACACCCTATTCACACCCACAACACACAAGTTACACCCACAATACCCTTGCCCTACCCACAATACCCTGGTCAAACTCTCAACACTCTGGCCGCACCCAGCACGCTATTGCCACACTCATAGCACTCGCCACACCCACAACACCCTAGCCACACCCACAACACCATTCTAGTAAGGTATTCTTGTATTTATCGACATACCCACAACACCTTGCCCACACACACAACACCCTTGCCTCACCCACAACACCCTGACCATTTCTACAACATCCTAGCCACTTCCACAAGACCCAGGCCACACCCACAAGACCCAGGCCACTCCCACAAGACCCAGGCCACTCCCACAAGACCCAGACCACACCCACAAGACACAGGCCACACCCACAAGACCCAGGCCACACCCACAAGACCCAGGCCGCTTCAGCACCCACAACACCATGACCACACTTACCATTGACAACATTAACAGTGACAGAGTCTGGCAGAGCATAGGTGGGAGCGCAGGTGTAGTTGCCAGAGTCGACCTTCAACGCCCTTGTCATGTACAACTTTGAGATTGTTCTCGTGGGCGTCTTCTCCACCTGAAAACGGAACACTGAGGTAGTTAGTGAGTGGGAGACTGGGGTTGTTAGTGGGTGGGGATATTGTGTTCAATGGATGGGAGACTGGGGTGCTTAATTGGTGGGAGGATGGGGATCTTAGTGGGTTAGTGGCGAGATGGTTAGTGTGTGGGGAGACAGGATGGTTAGTGGACGAGCGAGTAAATGGATAGTGGACAGTAAGAGTGCAAGGTGGGGAGACAGTGGACAGTAGAATACAATGAACATAGTGACTGTACCTAACACTTAGACACTAGTTAATGCAGGCTAATAAAATATATAAATAAATATACGTATATGTATATATATATATATATATATATATATATATATATATATATATATATATATATATATATATATATATATATATATATATATATATATATATATGCAAGACAACCACTATGAAAAATAGAGGAATTCCAAGCGCTTTCGTGACTACTCACATTATCAAGGAACTATAAAAGGAAACATGACAAGAGGACTTATATAAGGGGCAAGACTACACCTCACAGTAGCGTAACATCGCACCTGTTTACTGTGATCTTTTTGCATATATATATATATATATATATATATATATATATATATATATATATATATATATATATATATATATATATATATAAATTTAGGGAATATCATCAAGATAGATGTTATGTTTACACATAACATTTGCATTTATCTCCATTATATTTTCACATTTGAGAATTTATATTGCCTACTTTAACCAGTTTGACGCTGACGAGGACATGAGCGACGTGGCGGAAGACAACAATACTTGAACATAAATCTCAGTATTGCTGATGTAAACAATAAACTCTAAATGAAATTGAAGACAAAATAACAATGAGAAGTATCGAGTTTTCTAAAGTGTTCTTCTGAAAATTATATTTATCATTTCGTCTGAAACACTGAAGGTAGTGAAGCACTGCAGGAGGAATCTTGAAGCTTCCTCTTACAACCACAACAACGTATGTCAAGGTAAAGCTTAAGTAAAACAAGCTTATCAATGAATGAAGGGCAACCTTAATGTTTATAGAACGTTTCTGCAACGTCTCTGTTGATTCTAATATATCTGTCGAAGGATGACATATATTTATCGCAGGATAACATCGACAAATAACCGGCAAATAGGATAACGAAACTTACGACGGCGTTTCGATCCGACTTGAATCACTGATTTATATAATTGTCGTAGGATATGTCGTAGGATGGGCGGACGTTACTGCATGTGCAGTTTGTGAGTCATGGGTGAGAATGAATGACTCTGGTAACGTTATGTCAACACTAGTATTGTATACCCCACCTGGTCGTGTTATTGTATACCCCACCTGGTCGTGTTATTGTATACCCCACCTGGTCGTGTTATTGTATACCCCACCTGGTCGTGTTATTGTATACCCCACCGGGTCGTGTTATAGTATACCCCACCTGGTCGTGTTATTGTATACCCCACCTGGTCGTGTTATACTATACCCCACAGGGTCGTGTTATTGTATACCCCACCTGGTCGTGTTATTGTATACCCCACCTGGTCGTGTTATTGTATACCCCACCGGGTCGTGTTATTGTATACCCCACCGGGTCGTGTTATAGTATACCCCACCGGGTCGTGTTATTATACCCCACCGGGTCGTGTTATTGATACCCCACCTGGTCGTGTTATGCATACCCCACCAGGTCGTGTTTACATACCCCACGGGTCGTGTTATTGATACCCCACGGGTCGTGTTATTGTATACCCCACCGGTCGTGTTATTGTATACCCCACCGGTCGTGTTATGTATACCCCACCGGTCGTGTTATTGTATACCCCACGTGTCGTGTTATTGTATACCCCACCGTGTCGTGTTATCCCCACGGGTCGTTATTATCCCCACGGTCGTGTAGTATACCCCACCTGGTCGTTATTGTATACCCCACCTGGTCGTGTTATACTATACCCCACCGTCGTGTTATAGTATACTAGGATGTATGGATGTGAAAATTTAGCATATCGGGATGCGGTAGTGTATCGGATGTCTTAATTATTTTACGGATGCGATGTAAAATGTGCATGTTCGTGGATTGATGAGTTGCACATGCGGATATCTGTTTACAGTAAATGCGATCGGATCCGGAAGAAATGGGCTGATGTTCCGCGGATGCGTGCGGTATCCGTCATCACACATGTATACCCACGGTCTGTTATTATACCCCACGTTGTGTTATTGTATACCCCCACCGGGTCGTGTTATTGTATACCCCACCGAGTCGTGTCATTGTATACCCCACCGGGTCGTGCTATTGTATACCCTCCGGGTCGTGCTATTGTATACCCCACCGGGTCGTGTTATTGTATACCCCACCGGGTCGTGTTATTGATACCCCACGGGCGTGTATTGTATAACCCACGGGTCGTGTTATTGTATACCCCACCGGGTCGTGTTATTGCATACCCCACCGGGTCGTGTTATTGCATACCCCACCAGGTCGTGTTTTTACATAACCCAGCGGGTCGTGTTATTGCATACCCCAGCGGGTCGTGTTATTGTATACCCCACCGGGTCGTGTTATTGTATACCCACCGAGTCGTGTATTGTATACCACCAGTCGTGTATTGTATACCCCACCGTTTCGTGTATTGTATACCCACCGTGTCGTGTTATGTAATGCCCCACCGGGTCGTGTTATTGTAGACACCGGGTCGTGTTTGTATACCCACCGGTTGTGTTATGATACCCAACCGGTCGGTATTGTATACCCCACCGGGTCGTGTTATTGTATACCCCACCGGTCGTGTTATTGTATATCCCACAGGTTTGTGTTATTGTATACCCCACCGAGTCGTGTTATTGTATACCCCACCGGGTCGTGTTACTGTATACTCCACCAGGTCGTGTTATTGTATACCGCACCGGGTCGTGTTATTGTATACACCACCAGGTCGTGTTATTGTATACCCCACCTTTTCGTGTTATTGTATACCACACCAGGTCGTGTTATTGTATACCACACCAAGTCGTGTTATTGTATACCACACCAGGTCGTGTTATTGTATACCCCACCAGGTCGTGTTATTTTATGCCCCACCAGGTCGTGTTAATGTATACCCCACCAGGTCGTGTTATTGTATACCCCACCAGGTCGTGTTATTGTATACCCTACCGGGTTGTGTTATTGTATACCCCACCAGGTCGTGTTATTGTATATCCCACCAGGTCGTGTTATTGTATACCCCACCAGGTCGTGTTATTGTATATCCCACCAGGTCATGTTATTGTATAATCCCCCAGGTCGTGTTAGTGTATACCCCACCGGGTCGTGTTACTGTATACCCCACCAGGTCGTGTTATTGTATACCCCACCAGGTCGTGTTATTGTATACCCCACCGGTCCTGTTATTGTATACCCCACCAGGTCGTGTTATTGTATACCCCACCAGGTCGTGTTATTGTATACCCCACCGGGTCGTGTTACTGTATACCCCACCAGGTCGTGTTATTGTATACCCCACCAGGTCGTGTTATTGTATACCCCACCGGGTCGTGTTACTGTATACCCCACCGGGTCGTGTTATTGCAATGTGCCGTGAGAAAGACTAGTGAACAGTTTTTAAATTATTTTCCAGCTTCGTATTTTTCCTGTATATGATCATGTGAAGGTATTGCATACAGAGGTTAACTTGTTGAATTTATGAATAATATTTACATAATAATGGATATTTGTTGTGCCAAGGTATCGTACGTCACTGGAAATTCCAAATTATGCAGAAAATATGCAATAATGTAGTGTAGAGTGGCTATGTTAAGCAAAGTTTTTGGACAACTGAACATCGTGCTTAAAGTAAATATTGGATATTACAGCAAGAGAGCTGAATGCATTTGGCATTGTTGAAGGGGTCCATTACCTCCATGCTTATACCTCCTCGGGGCGAGCTGTAGTTGAGGATGGAGGTACCTCTCAGCCAGCGCACGGGACCCACCACTTCGACTCCAGCTTGTACCTCGCAGTGAAGACTGATAGTGGAACCATGCTGAATGTACACCTCCGCGGCCCCAGGATCTCCGCCTCTTGTACAGCTGTTTTAGAGAACAGTTATTAGTGGGAGGTAAGTAAAGATTCAACACTCGCACTTCCTAGGAATTAACTTCTCATTTATTAATCTGCCACTTCCAACCATTCACTTTTCTTACAGCAGTTGTTCCTCCCACTGACTGCTCATTCTTAACTAAATCCCCGACTCCTAATCCTTCAGTTCCATTTGCACATTTCCATCTCTATGTTCCTGCTATGAATAGCTCATTTCACGGCTGATCAGAGCTCCATTCCCTCAATACAAGTCTTTGCTTCGTCTTTCCATTCTTTTCCGCATGCAGCTTTGCTAACAACCCCTCCTCCCACACTACAATGACGTTCTGTATTTACCACCCATACTCCCATATATCCTAACTCATAACTCATAATTAACATACCAAAACAACTAGAAAATCACACTTGGAACGTCATAGGTCTACACCCTCTTCTTCTCCTTTAAATCATCCTTCTTCCAAATGAACATATTCCCAAGCCTTCATCATCCAGAGTAGAAATCTAACTCGTAGCGTGCACCCAGTATATTACAATTTATTCGACGTTCATCACACAACCATTGATAAGCCTTCTCGACCAGTGAACTGGCAATTAAGTGTATAGCAGTTTTGGGGCCCAACTGCTGTATTTATTGCCCAGTTCAACCCACCAATCAGGAGACAGCAGGCTTTCCCAGCCAAAGTAATGTCCCACCTGTGTGGGAAGCCGACTTTCTTCTACTCAGATCGAAACCACTCTTTAATAAGTAGTGAGGAAAATATGGGTAAAGAAATCTACCCCTGCTGCGTCTGACATGCCCTTTTCTTGCCCTGTTGATCATTATATATAGCTGACTCTTTAAGGTCAGGTGCTACAGACGTTGAATCGCTATCTGTGTTCGTAATGCATACATAAACCCAATCTCATATTTTGTCAATTCGAAAATGTCAAACCCGTATCATAATAAACCAATATTTCTCTCAGCCTATCTATCATCTCTCCCCTCAACATAATCCTCCTCACACACAAAAAAATCCAACAGCATCATCAGCCAACCTTCAAGATGACCAATATCAACGAACAGGAAGGAATCACTGTCAGGAGATAACGAAAGCTACCATAAAAAAAATCAACTACGAACATAAAACAGTACACAAGATCAGCAAGAAGAATAACCTTTGAGTATGCATAGCATTTCGTATATAGCCAGAGGCACAGTGTCGGCAAAATATGCGCGCTTAACAAATCTGAGAACGTTTTTTATGAATCTGAACAAAGTACCGTCCAAGACCCTATACACAACATATCCTAGGCCAATCAGATAATATACAGCCCATTCATCTAGTTCTCAATAATCAAGAATAAAAAATAAAAAAAATCAATGATATGCGACAAGACTGATGCCAGAAACGTGATGGCTTACTTATGAGACGCTAAAAAAAACTCAGTCATATGACTTTGAAATAAACAAGAACCAGGGAGGCAAAGAAATAATCTACTATATACTAAAAAGACTTCATATGGAAGAGAAGGATAAACTGCTTGAAAGATGAACAAGGAAGCACAAGTTGAAACCATTGAACAACATGAATAATGGAAAGTACTTTCCCGGCCTCAAGCAGGTCAGCAAAGATACGAGGCGACACACAAGGCGGCAGGAAACTTATGAAAACAGTAGTATATGGATACAATGAAGCTTAGAGGACTCCTGCTTAAGAACAGGCAAGTTAAAATGTATTAGTGTCACACACACACACACAGATACAGACACACACACACACACAAACACAGCAAACCTCAAGCAAAGAGCAGGACTTTACGATAAATACAGCACATACTCAACTTGCATATAAACACAGTAGTATCAGCGGCACGTACCTACCTCATAACTTAGAGAACATAGAGAACACCTTTCTAAACTCTCATCGAAGAATCATTATAAAAGACAATATTTTATAAATATTGTAGAGTAAGCAGCACCTGTCTGAATCCCACTCTTAGACAAGCGTAAGAAGAAACTTTAAATAAATGTTCCGTGATTTGAAAGAATACTGGTCACCCGCGAGGGTTGACCTTCTTAGAGAGGATAGAAGAACTAAGACTGATGGCGGTGGAAAATAAAATTTACAAGGGTATACAACTCGCTAATAGCCCATACGCTGGAGACGAAACTTACTACGACGTATCGGCTCAACCTGGATCATTGTCACGTTGCAAAGGTGATGGAGGTTAAAAATACAAAGGAGTCAAATAGATGTTAGAACCGTCTCAATTACAAGTGAAATGAGGTAGAAGGGGGAGTGGGTTTTAAAAGTTGTGATAGGAGCTCAAGATCGCCAGAAATCAATAACTAGGGTCAGCGAAACTTAAGGTAGGCCTAAAACCAGCACTCAACCTACGTAATAACAAATCTACGAGTACACACAAACAAGACTTACCCAAGACATTGAGATAAATGGGGAGGGAGACCTTGGGGCTAGTGGAGACCTGGCATTCATAAACACCGACGTCTCTGAATGTGACAGAGATGATGTCGAGGAACCAGTCGTCGGTCTCCGGGGGATGGTATACCTGGAGGACACACACATGGAGCATTTAGAGAGGAAATATGAGGGATATTCCCCTATTCTTTGAGTACATTACAAGAGAAGTGGTGACTATTGGTGCAAATGAATGGTTTAATATCGGTGGCTAAAATATTAATCCTGTGACGTTAACTTAATGCCTTATGGTTATAATTATAACCATAACTTTTAAAGGGGTGGACCAGCAAGCCAGCGGAAGGCCTCGGACAGATTATCAAAAGCTCCAGCTGTGGGTCATCATATGACTAAGACCATGTCAGGAAACACTTGTCCTGTTTCCTGACAAAGCTTACCTAGCGTAACCATAACGTCTTCAAGGGTAATGAACTAATAACAGTCTTTATATCTCTACTGCTTCTCCTGCCTCCTCTGTAATCGACTGAAGCCTACTGTGTAGGCGAAACGTTTCGGAATAGAAATACGTAAGTATTGCATATGTGTCTTACTTTTACCTTAAGTATATTGCTCATCATTCCTACAGTGAACAAACATTTTGCTCTCGCATTCTTTTCCACTTATTATTATAATAATCGTGGGGGAAGCGGTAAACCCGTAGGATTATACAGCGCATGTGGTGGGAGGATTTGGAAGGTATTCAGGCTCATTTCAGGGAACCAGAGCACAGATCCAATTCCCTAGATCAAGAGCCCCTCACCAGCGTTAAGGAACCTCCCTTCAGGGGTCTTTCCACTTAGGTCATTACCCTACACTGAAGTACCTGGCTCAGTGCTCTCTGAAGCTTAGCTTTCAGTTTTACAAGGTGTGGGTTTATATTATTATAATCATAACTAAGTGCTAAACCTACAAGTGTGATTCAGTGCTGCAGGGTAGGGTGTCAGAGGTTTAATATGCTTGATCAGAGACTAGCGAAGGTGGATAGTATAACAGTGGTAGAGTTAGTAATTAAGATGTAAAGTGCTGAAGGAAGTATAGTCAATGTTTGTGTAATAAATCTGTTGTTCTCAAAAAGTCCGAGAGGGAGTCTGTCAAAGGTGGGGCCGTCAGCGAGGAGGGAAGATAAAGTAAGGGTGTTAAAGCTGTGACATCGAAGGTAAATTCTGGGTGCTCGCTGGTAGACAAGACAGTCCAATAGAATATAGCAAACTGAGATTGGAACCTGACAATTTTCACAGCGTGGAACCGGGAGCCTTTCCATAACATAGCCATGAGTGAGACGTGTGTACCCGATGCGAATACAGAAAAGCGTAGTTTTCAAACCATGTCATTGATAAGAAAATATTAAACACAGCTTGATATAATTTGCTATGAATCAACTCAGACCAACGTCGTTGCCAATAATTACGTAGGTGGCTGAAGATTACAGCAAAATACAGAAGCCCCAAGTATCTGAGGGTGGGTAACATGTTCCAAGGCCTGCCGTGGATGCTTGAAACTGTGTGTGTGTGTGTACTCACCTATTGTACTCACCTAATTGTGGTTGCAGGGGTCGAGACTAAGCTCCTGGACCCGCCTCTTCGCTGTCTGCTACTGGGTCTCTGCTCTCCCTGCTCCATGAGCTTTATCATACCTCGTCTTAAAATTATGTATGGTTCCTGCCTCCACTATATCTTTCTCTAGACTATTCCACTTCCTGACTACTCTGTGGCTGAAGAAATGCTTCCAACATCCCTTTGACTCATCTGAGTCTTCAGCTTCCAGTTGTGTCCCCTTGTTTCTGTGTTCCCTCTGTGTGTGTGTGTGTGTGTGTGTGTGTGTGTGTGTATATATATATATATATATATATATATATATATATATATATATATATATATATATATATATATATATATATATATATATTGCAAACAAGCGATACAAAATGCAAAAAACAACCAAAGGAGTTGAATGACAACTCAAGGCCTTTCGTGTTTCAATCTACACATCATCTGGAGCTTGCAATGTTCAGAGGAAGCATCTTTGCTCGAATGAGGGTGGAGGGAGGCAGGTGACAAGTGCCCCAGGCATACCAGTGCCTAGTGTCAGAAAGGTATTAGAAGGCAGTGAGCCCATAAACACTGATATTGTAGAAATAACCTCACGATCGTAATATTAGTGACATGGCAATTATAAAAAAATTGGTAATATTTTGATATGCTGTAAAAGACGTAACATTCTAAATACTATCTGGCAAGTCTTAGGAGTTTTTCCATACATCTAGAAAACGGGTCAACAGCTGACTCATTTAAAGGGAAGACATTTGTAGTTTATCCAAAAAGGAGACGGCCATAGTTTATCTATCCCATAAGATCCTGAGGCAGATGCAAGTCTACCCATGAAAAGCAGAAGTAAAACAGATGCTAATTCCTCAGTGTGCACTGCAACACTAAGACATCCCATGGCTTTCATATGGGAGTCCAATTTTAGGCTATGTATGATAGACTACTATAAGTGAGACTATTATTATATTATGAACTTTTATCATGTTTTATAATTGCTGATTCTACAATATTCCACTGAAGCCATGTGAAGAAGGGACGATGATTCTGGCTTCCAACCAGTTTGCCAAGTTATTGCAGACTCTAAAGGTGGCTGAGAATCACATTTGATTTCTGGAAATTTCTTATCGAATATTTGTGTTGTGATATCCTAACATCTAGAGGTTTGTCAGTCTGTCTCACTTAAGACAAGCTTAATTCATTACAAACACCACCAACACATTGTTGAGGAGAATTCTTCATCAAGATTCTTTTAACAGTCCGTGAATTTAAAAAAATCCATTTATGTTAAATCTTTTCAAAGCATTCAGCAGGACAGATATATTCTCATAATATGGGAGAACCAGTACACTCTTGATGTGAGATGTTATCGTAGGTTCAGTCCTTCGATACTTTTTTCTAGCTGCCAGCAATGCCGATTCCTTGAACTTCTTAGGGCACTGCTGTTTCCTGGCAATATTAAATATTACCCTAATTTCTTCATCAAGAAACTCAGTGCTGCATATTTGGTAAGCTCTAAAAACACTGAGAAAGAAACTACCCTATTTACTCTTGTCTCATGGTTGCAATAATAGTGAATGTATGAGCAAACATCAGTGGCCTTCCTATATACTGTAAACTTCAACTTTCTATCAACCCGGTGTATCAACACATCTAAGAAATGGAATTTAGATTCCACTTTTCTCCATGGTGAATTTAATAGACGGGACCAGAGCATTAAGTCTCAGCAAAAATGTTTCCAGGGCCACAACATTTGGCCACAATGAAAATGTCATCCACTTATCTGAACCATTTAGCTTCACAGGGCAGATGTCTTTCAACAACCTAGCCTTGATAAACTCCATATAAAGATTAGGTACAGATGCCAGATTGAATGCAAGATCTGTTTAAGATCAATGCTGTCCCTCTTATTTCGCCTGTGTCGGATGACCCGAGTCGACAATCAGGGCTAAAATAAACACAAAATTGAACACCAATTGAGAAATCACTCACATGATAGGCGTACGGCCTTTAAAATAAATGGTGAGGATTAAATGATGACGTTACACTACGTAAGTCCAAATCAGGACAGGTTGAATTTACATCATATAAACCTAAACAGGAGTGAAGCTCTTGTTGAAACCAAGTTAACCCAAACACAATAAATTAAAGAGGAGTAGAAAGAATACTTACAGATTTGATTGGATTGGTCGGTGAGACACACGTCAACTCCCACCGGGTACAGAAGGAGGGGGGAGGGGGGAATAGCGGGAACTATGCACCCACGCTAACTGAACAAGCAGACTGCCCAACAAACTACCACCACCATTCATTCATTCTCCCACCACTCCTATCTAATGAACTTTTCCCTCTCAATTTTCCTTCAAAATTAAACTTGCAATCAACTACACACAACTTAATCAGCTCAATAATTGTATTCTTATTAAGAAGCGTGGATGATTCATATAATTTTATTTCCAAGTAGAATAGCAGATCGGAAACAGGTACTCAGGTGAAGTAAAGCTGTGACATCAAAACTTACTAGTGTGAAATCATTAGACATATTAACATTTTGCAATTTGTCAATGAGATGAACACTGTTATTTTATGTGGGCTTCGGAAATGTTGCCAAGTATTGGAGTTAATATTTTTACCAACCATTTTGATACGGCATATGTCTTAAATCCTACTGAGCTAATAATAGGTCTCGCTGGAAAACCGGGCTTGTGGGTTTTATTCAAACTGTACATATAAAGGAGTGTCGTCTTCCTAGCTAATGACTATTTAATTAGTTCCTCATTACCTCTCAGTACAGTTCTAAAATGTTTCTTAAACTTACTATTGACCTGGTCCAATGGGTTCTTATATATAAGAACCCACTAGACGAGGTTAATACTAAGTTTAATACAGCTTAGAACCTTACTGAGAGGTAATGAGGAATTAATTAAACAGTTATCATTATTGAACTAATTAAACAGTTATGATTATTAAACAGATTAAACAAGTGTAATTATTGAAATGATTAAGTTATGAACTTCACCTCCACTCTTCTCCTGATCAGCCCAGCCTTGGTGGTGTGCGGGTGCGACTGCTCCGGCACCTGGTGGTACCAATGCATATTACTGATTTTCACCAAGATGGCGGACTGGAGTAAGCGACGTGTCAATACAGTCTGTGTTGAGGTATTTCAGGGGGCCATATATCCCAGCAATGCGGATGTGCTGTTACCGGCGATCATACGTGACACCTATGGAATATCGCATAGTGAATTGTGTGGATTGGCATTGAATGGTTCTGCCAGAATCTTCATGAAATTCCTGGAGAGCAGTGTTTACGACCGGGTGGTTGATAGATACCAAGAGAAGAGGATTGAGGTCAACTCCAGTCTAGAGGTATGACTTTGGGATGTTTCCAGCTACTATACGTGGATACGACTTCGTAACGTGCCTTTTGAGGCGAGTGAGGCTGATGTCAGGGAGGCATTTAGCCGATACGGGGTTGTTCATGCTGCCTCGGTGGGACGGTGGGCTCAAGGTATTTATGCTGGGCTGTTGGAGAGTTCACATTCCCTGAAAATGACCTTAAGGAGCCAGATTCCGTCCT
This sequence comes from Cherax destructor, assembly GCA_009830355.1. Lineage (NCBI taxonomy): Eukaryota > Metazoa > Arthropoda > Malacostraca > Decapoda > Parastacidae > Cherax > Cherax destructor. The sequence continues at coordinate 69,728 of WNWK01003341.1, read as the reverse complement.
ACGTCACCTTGGATGGATTTCGAACACAAGTCTACGTAACTTACGCTGGGCAACAGAGGACTTGTAGGATATGTGGTTCAGCGGTGCATATGGCGGCAACTTGCGACAAGAGAATGGAGCAGCAGAGACCCAGTCGTGTTGATGTGTTGCAGAAGGAGAATGTTGTGGTTGGGAAGGAACTACCGGTAGCAACAGAAGAGATGGATTTGGCTGCTACGGGCAAATGGAGTGAAATAGTAGACAATGAGGATGGGCATGTCCTCACTTTACCTCAGACGACTCAGGACATGGCAACTGGGAGTCTTGAGGCGGCTTCAGGGCAGGAGGGGGCAGGAGGGGGAAGGTTTGGTGTTACCTGACCAATTAATTCAATAATTTCAGGAATTCTTTGCAGGGCCATTGCCAGAGGAATTACAGATTTGTTCTACAGTTGGTGTGGAGTCAGGGGATAGCATGGTACCAGAGAATGTTGTCAAGAGTGATGGAATGTCGATGGCATTGGTTTAAGAGGTGCTAGTAGAGGTGCACAGAGGAGATGTGGCGGAGGGTGAGGAGGAGATGGAGGCCTCGGGCGAGTCCCAGAAGAGGTCGGGTGAAACTTCGAATGAGGATTTCCTCACGCCAGGTCAACGAGTCAGTAAAAAAGCATGGGTTGATGTAGCAAAGGGAGGTAAGATAGGTGTACAGGGGAGGGTGTTGGACAAGGAGCGATTAGGTAACGGAGGGAAGTTAGGCTCTTAGGTGATATCACCGAAGATACAAAAGCATAGAGGAAAGCCCCCTTCACTTTTTTCATGTGTTTAACAATGAACGTAAATGGCCTCCGCGTGGAGGTCAAACGAAAGTGGGTAGCAGTGACGTTGAGACGGTTGAATGAAGATGTATGTATATTACAGGAACATAATTTTAAGTATGGCAGAGACTTGTGTTTGGATGGGTACAAGGTGTGTGTGGGTAGCGCTGATAGTTTTAAGGAAGGTGTTGCAGTAGGAATCAGAGATCCCAGCCCTTTTAGTTTGTTAGCTTGAGAGGAAGGGGGGGAGAAGAGTGGTGCGTAGTGGAGGGGGTATGGGGAGAGGTGCGTGTGGTGTTCGTAGGGGTTTACATGTCGGCAATGAATAATAGGAGGATTAAAGAGGAATTTGTGCAGAATGAGTTGGTCTATTTTTTGAGAGGGTTTCCTGTAATTGCAATAGTAGGAGGAGATTGGAACAGTATTATTTGGAAAAAGGACGTAGAACCGAGGGGGGCGGGATGTGAGTTGGGGGTATTAAGAGAAGTCTTTAGGGCAGTTGGCGTGGTTGACGTAGATGGTGGAGGGGGTGGCAATGTAGAGTATACTTTCATAAGGCGAGGGTATGCAGGTCGACTGGATTGTATATACATGGCTGGGGCAATAACAGTGGGGAATGTGGATTATATTGACGTTGGTTTTTCTGATCACTGTTGGGTGCTGGCGCAGTTGCAATGGAAGGGGGTTGTCAAAACAAGTCTGGGTTATTGGAAACTTAATGTCAGGTGGTTGGAGGGGGGTGGAACGTAGGGGGAGGTTTTCGGAGTAGTGGGGGAGGTTATGGGGACATGGTGGAATGTAGTGGGGAAGGTAGCAATATGAGAGTATTACAAGCAGGAGGGTTGGGAGGAGACCCAGTTGAGTTTTGGATTGCAAAGTTATTTGGAGGGACAGTTGAGAGATTGTTATGGGTGGGGGATATCACGAGGAAGAAATACAGGGATTACATGAGCATCTGAGGGTAATACAAAATGAAAAGTTCCATGCGCTTAGAATGCGGAGTGGTGTGGATGATGTCCTATGGGGTGATAAGCCATCAATGACTGTGTTACGTGGTTTTCAGACAAGGAGGAAGGGCATGACAGTGATGGCATTATGGGTGGGTAAGGCTTTAGGTGGGTATAGGGAGGGGCAGGTTTTGAGGACAAAGGAAGGCATAGGTGGGTATGTGGAGCATTGGTTCAGGGGGCACTTGACTAAAAGAGATGAGGTGAGGAAGGCTCGAGAGGAGATTTTGGAGGGTATTCAGAGGGATGTCATGGATGGGGAAAGGGGGAATGGAGGGGCATATTACAGTGGACGAAGTATGGGAGGCTGTAAAAGGTATGAAGTTGGGGAAGGCGCCTGGGATTGACAGCTTACCAAGTGATTTTTATGTGCAGAATTGGGATGCAATTAGGGTGTGTTTAACATAGTTCTTTAATTATATGAAGGAGAGTGGTTCCATGGGGGTAGATCAATGCACTGGAGTAGTCGTGATGGTGGTAAAGGGAAAGAAGGTGGAGACGATTTGTGACTATAGGGGAATATCATTGTTATGTGCCGACTATAAAATATTTGTGAGAATCTTAGGTAATAGGATAAAAAAAGTTTTGGGGAAGGTAATTGAGAGGGGGCAATTTGGGATACCGGGGAGATGCATGTGAGCTGGGCATGGGAGGATTAGGGAGTTTATAGAGGCAAAGGGGGGGGGGGAAGGTGTGTTGGGTCTGGATTGGGAATCTATGACAATGTAGACAGGGACATGCTGTTGAACATTTTGAGAAGGAAGGGTTTTGGGGAGGAAGTGGTAGGTTGGGTGTGGACGTTGTATGGAGACGCTTTAGTACGGGTACAGGTGAATGGGAAGGTAGGGGAGTCAGTGGGTATGGAAAGAGGCCTGAGACAGGGGTGTTCTTTATCTCAATGTCTGTTTGCTTGTCTCCAGGATCCTTTTTATAGGTTAGTGGTAGAAAGAGTAAGGAGGGGGGTGACAAGGATAGGGATGGTGTTAGTGGAATAGTTGGGTTTGTGGATGATACGACCATCATGGTAGAAGGTGAGGGGGGCCTGGAGTACATTGGGATTTGTATAGAAGTTTTTGGGGAAGCTACTGGAATGAGGGTGAACTGGGCGAAATCAAAGTTGTTGGAGGTAGGTACATGGGTGGGGGAAGGCGTTGGGGAGTATGTATGGTTGGGCTGTGGTCGATAGGGTGAAAATATGTGGGGTTCTGTATTGCAATGACGTAGGGATAGCTAGAGAAATTAATTAGGCATCAGTGGTTGAGGCGGCCATATGGAGGTTGGGAGGCTGGAGGCCTGGTGATGTAACATTATTTCAGAGGGTCATAGCCATTAATACTTTGATTTATAGTAAATTATGGTATGTTGCGGCAGTGTACCCCATCAGGGATGTGGATGTGGAGAAATTGCAACAGAGGGTTTTGCGGTATGTATGGGCGTATGGAAGACATTGGTTGAATAAGAAGATTGTAATGATGCTGGTGGGTAGGGGAGGGTTGGGACTCATTCCTTTGTGAGGGAGAGTGCAAGGCATATATGTTAAGCAACGTTTTCAATGGGAGGGGGGACCTAGAGGAAAGAGGGTGGGGCAGGTAATGAATGAGATCAGGAGATGGAGGGGCGGGAAGGACCTTCTAGAGTGTGAGGCGATGTTGCAAATGTTATTGGTGGTTCGTGAGCCGGGGAGACTGAAAGTGGGGGTCTTGGGGAGAAGGGTTAAAGAAAAGTTGGTGCAGAGGGAGGCAGTGTACCCTATGTACAATTTGGGGTGATTTGGGTTTGGTTACATCGGCTGAAGCTGCCTGCGAAGGTTCGCGAGACAGTTTATAGGTTTTTACAGGAGATTTTAGCTTCACGGGCGCAGTTAGTCATTATGGGTATATTTAGGGATGGGGATGTCCGAGATGTGGGCTTTTGGATACTGCATATCACGTCATTTACTTTTGTGAGGCTTTAGGTAGGGTGCGTGCATGGGTAGGCGGTGTACTGCGGTGGGTAGGTGGGGGTGGGTTGTCTTTTTTGAGTGTTTTAAGTATGGATGTGGAGGGAGTAGGTGTGGATGTGAGGAGAGCCATTCTGTATATTGTAGCGGATTACATTCATGTGTCTTGGAGTATGAGGGATGTAGTAGGGGAGGTAAGGGTTAGGGTGCTGGCTGTGCGGTTTTCTCGAACAAAGTGTCGGAATGAAGTTGTATATGGTAGGGATTGGGGACGGGCTTTTCCTGAGACCTATAGGCACATGACTGTCGGGTTACTGTTAGGGGTTGATAGGGCGAACGATTAAGAGGGCTGGTCGGGGAGGAATGTCTCTTAGTATGGGTGGTGTGCATGTTGTGATGGATGGATGAGGAGAGGTTGGTTGCAGTGGGTGACTGTTTACCTTGGGGTTTTTGGGGAATTCATTATGTCCTGGATTACGGGGCACAGACTAAAGACTTGAGAGAAAGGTGTATTTGTGCGACTTCAGACTTAAAAAAAGGGAGGGGGGTGAGGGTGTCAGGGGTAGTGTGAAGGGGGCTTTCACTGTGGTTCGTGAATCAGTGGCTGCGCTGGCGGTTAAGGTCAGACCAGTAGGTTTGCCATTGGGAGTGATGCTATGGTTCATCTATAGCTAGAGAGGTATATTATGACGAGTGTTTAAGTGTTCTTGCACTCCTATTTGTTTTGCAGGAAGTTGTGATGTGAGCAGTGTTGCAACCTGTGCGAAAGGTATAGCATGGAGTGGAATGTGGGATTGTATATATTGTTATTACCTGTCAGTAGTGTTCAGTTTTTTTTTTTTCGTGTAAATACACTTATGGTTATGTTGAGTATCGGTTATGTACACTGACAAATTTTGTGGAATGTTGATGTACTAGAGCATGGTGGTGCTGAGCCTGAGGTGAGGTTTATAAATCTATTTTGTAAGGTATGGAAGCATTTACTATGCTTGAGGAAGCAGTAAAGGGCACGCACTTTTATTATGTGTGTTTTGTGTTTAGTACCATCGACGATGGCACTGTACGTGTGTAATAATTGCGTTATGGCGACTTTGTGGTTGGCCTTAAATGTATATATAAAACGTGAGTCTATGTTTTTTCGGTGCAGGACATGTAGTTGTTTGTGCCTAAGGAATTATTGTATATATACAAGCGTTTGGACTTATGTACGTTAGTCCAATTTTTGTGGTGAGTTCCTGTATAGGGGCACAAAATAGGTGATAAAATGTTTTGTTATTGTCCAGGAATTAGGTCTAGGGGTGGTTTTCTTTTGAGGTAGACAGGCCAGTGGGTACAGGAGGGTTTGGCTGGAGTTACTTTTACATGTTTATAGTTACTTACATGTTTTGTGTGGAATAAGTTTGAATAGGATTGTGGGAGGTTAGGAGTTATGTTACGCTAAATATTGTTGTATTGTAATGTTGCATTATGCCTCAGTCTAATGTTGTGTTGACGACGCTATGTGTGCGTCATTACGAATGGTATAAAGGATACCGATGGCTAAGGTGCTATTAAGGTTTTGTATGTACGCATAATGTTTTGTTGTAGAGTTTCGTTGGTATAGTATTTTGTTGTGACATTACTTGTAGTGAGGTGTCTTCTTGATGTGTGTTGCTAGTATGTAAATTGTAAGTTTTTAAATAAAATATATAAAAAAAAAAGTTATGTGTAGTTGATTGCAAGTTTGAGTTTGAAGGGAAATACTACACTCAAAGGCAGGGAATTGCTATTGAAAATCCATTGTTTCCCGTAATGAACAATCTGTATATGTTTATTGAGGCTAGGCTGCTGAAAAACATCCTGCCTTGTGATGCTAAATGGTTCAGATATGTGGATAACATCTTCTGTCTTTGGGAAATGATGTGGTCCTGGATACATTTTTACCGAGACTTAATTCTCTGGTTCCGTCTATTAAATTCACAATGGAGAAAAAAGTTGAATCTAAACTCCCTCTATTAGATGTGTTGATGCACCGGGTTGACAGAAAGTTCAATTTACAGTATATAGGAAGGCAACTAATGTGTGCTCATCCATCCACTATTATTCTATCCATGAGACAAGAGTAAAAAGGAGTGTCTTTTTCACCGTGTTTCTGAAAGCTTGCCAAATATGCAGCGCTGAGTCTCTCGATGAAGAAATTAGGGTAATATTTGATATTGCCACGAAACTGCAGTACCCTAAGGAGTTCGTGGAATCAGCTTTCCTGGCAGCTTGAAAAACTGATCATAGGACTCAACCTAGGATAACACCTCAGATAGAGAATGTGATGGTTCTCCCATAAAATGAGAATTTATCTGTCCTGCCGGATGTCTTAAAAGATTTAACATACAAGTAGTTTTTAAGAATTTACGGACTGTTAAGAGCATCTTGATAAAGAATTCTCATGAACAATGTGTTGAGGGTGTGTTCAGAATTGTTTTTTACGTTTTGCTGAGAGGGTAATTGGAAGAGATACATATGGGTTACCATTGTGCAATGAAACACATTTCAAGCTTCTAATGAACCTGTCTATAAACAGCCGCCAATCTCCTGATCTATTAATATTCGAGTCCCATTCGAAGAAGTCCAGGGATGTTATTGCAGTATACAAGTTCTTCATCTTGGCTGAAGTAAGGAAGGAGTTCAACCTCTCTTGTCTGATATGCTGTTATTTTAAGTTTTTCTTGTACACAGTTCTTTTAGACTAGATGCTAAACGTTCAGAAGCTTGCTTTGACAGATTGAGGTCACATATTAGATCTTTGAGCTCTTCTTGGTAGAACTGCTGGGGTGTTGCAATTCTAACTTCATATTCATTTCCACTGCTGTCACATGTGTTACATCCTAAACCCTGAGATTCTTCAACATCTGACAATGGAAGGTCAGGCAGTGTTGTAAACACTGGTATGGGAACGTCTTCACTGTGTGGCACAGGTCTCCTTGCTGACTCCAAATCAGGATATTCACCATACAGAAATATCAATCGTCGTAGTGGTTTTTAGGCTCTCTCTACACCATAGGCACACCAAAGTTTAATAATTTTTTTTGACTTATTTTTCCAGTGTCATAAGCATTCTACACAGGTTTTTGCAGACTATATCGGGAGCCCAAGACTTTTCTTCTCCATGTGCAACTGCCAAATAAGCAAGATAAGTTTGTTTTACAAAATATGTGATGTTCTTTCTTTGTTTTTGTAAAGAGTATTAGAAAAAAATGTAGCAAAATGCATTGGGATTGTTTAAGAAACTTCCTCATAAAGAACACATGTTTCTCTGGAAAAATAACAAAGTAATGGTTACAATATTGTGAGGTGGTTGTTGTTGATACAACTCCTTTCGTTAACATTAAACCAGTTCCCTGTTATTTGAGGGAAGGTACGCAATATCTCAGAAACTAGAGCCAATTTGAAAAACCTACTTCCATTTTCGAATTCAGCAAGCACAAAATACTTAAATACCTTCAAAATTAATAATAATAATTATTATTTTTATTATTATTATTAGTTATATTTTATTATTTTATTATAATTATAATCATAATAAGCTTAGGAGTAGAACTGGTGGAAAATAAGTAGAAACTCGGTGTTTTATACTGAGGAGAGATTGAAGGAATGAAGGAGCACTGTCATGGCGTTTCGTATCCATAAATAACACTTTATATTAATCGCTGCGTGAACGGCGGCCTGGGCAGACGTGTGTGTGACGCTCCCTGCCAGTTGCACTTGGGTGATTGGTGGTGTGACATTATGGCGTCAGGTCTGCTCTGACGTGTAAACACTGTTGACATTGAGCTGCTCCGTGGGGCCATCACCCCTCAAGTGTCGCAAGTGTTACTGCCGAAAATCATCAGAGACACATACAGGATTGCAGATGAAGAGTTGTACGGTGTTACACTGAATGTGGAAGTTCGATTATTCGTGAAGTTGCTGTCGACACAAGTGTACAAGGCGATTGTGGAGCAGTATCAAGACATAGTAATTGAAGTTACTGACGTTGTTCAGGTACGTCTGATAGATGTGTGGGGCGGAAAATAGTACTGAGGCTATAAACAGCTAGGTGGAGAGGGGATCAGAGGTGAGGGGAGAAAAGGGCTGGAAGAGATGCTAAGGGCTATGTGCCAAAGTTCGTAGAGTATAGCAGTTGTTGACAAAAAGTCAAAAGGTGATTGTAAGTCAAAGGCAGGGCCGTCTGTAAGAAGGGAAGATAAGGTAAGAGCGGTAGAGCGCCGGCGTCAGAGGTAAATCCTGCGAGCTCGCTGGTAAACCGGACAATCCACAAGAAAGTTAAGAACCGAAATATTGACCCGACAAACCTCACAGAGAAGAATAGGGTGTCGTTTCATGAGATACCAATGGGTTAGGCGAGTATGGCCGATGTGGAGATGGGAGAGGGCAGTCTCCCAGAAACGGCAACGGTGGTAAGAAAATGACCACAAACCTAAAAGAGGTTTAATAGAGTGCAATTTGTTATGGTGTATGTCTCACCACCGTTGTTGCCAACAACTGCGAAAACGGGCAGAAATGACTGTAAAATAATCCATGAATGGAATACCTCTATAACAAACCAGAAAGTCACGTACCACTGACAGCGCAGTAGCATCCGCCTGTTCATTGCCTTGCACATCAACGTATCCAGGAACCCAACAGAAAACGATGTTTTTGTTTTTGCTAGCCATACGGCGCAACCAAAGTTGAATACGAAGGACCAATGGATGAGTGGAATCAAATTGTTTAATAGCCTGTAAAGCGCTGAGGGAATCTGAAATGATCACAAACGCTGAAGGAGACATGTATATGTAATACAGAGAAGCGCTATGAGGATGGCATACAACTCGGCGGTGAAAATACTAGCCGAGTCTGACAAATGACCCAAGACAACATCGTCAGGGAACACCACCGCGAACCCAACACCATCAGAATATTTAGAACCATCTGTATAAACAGTGATGGCATGCGCATGTGACCGGAAGTGATCAAGAAAAAGAGAATGAGAAGCAGCCGTAAGCAGGAAAGCTTTGGCGCACGGTTAGTAGGGGAGAACAGACATAAACCGTCAGAACCTCTCAACGGGGAAGGGAAAAGGCAGACGCTAAATGAACATACAAGAGAGGCAACTGGAGAGAAGACCGGAGTGAGTGAAGAGGAAGAGAAAACGGTCGGAGTAAGCAGGGGTGCCAAACAAATGACGGGCTTCTACTAACGTCTGAGACCAACCTATACATAGAAGGAACACGAAGGTCATGAGCGCCTACAAATTAACGAAGGCAATGAGCATCACGACGATTGGCTAAGGAAGGAACATTCGCCTCAGCATAGAGGCTTTCAACAGGGGATGAACGAAAGGCACCAAGGCATAAACGTAGACCCTGATGATGAAGGGGATCTAACTTAGAATGAGTTGTAGGAGAAACCAAAGAATAGACTTGGTCGCCATAATCCAGCTTGGACAAGACTAGGGTGGAATGCAAACGGAGGAAAGTCCGGCGATCTGCTCCGAATGAACGATGCGCAAGAATTTTAAGGATATTCAGCCGACCATGGCAAGCTGCCTTCAAAAAGGAAGTGTGAGGTTTCCATGTCAACCGTCGATCGAATAGAAGGCCAAGAAACTTGACCGTATCACATTCTGGGATACGTGAGCCGTGAAGTTACAATGAAATATCTGAGAAACACGGTCAGTCGCATCCTGACGACCAAATATGTGATGGAAGATTGGAAGAACAAAGTCTGAGAAAAGTGAGGCGCCAAAACAGACACAAAAATGTTTTTCAGATAAGAAAGCAGCTAGGAAGGTCAGTTGATTAACGCGGAGGCATAAGCAGTGGGCCTGGGTTAAGATGTTATACCTCCAGGTGTTGTCATATGCCTTTTCGAGGTCAAATATGACTGCCGGGATGAAGTGTTTATTAGCAAAGACATTTCGCACATACGTATCTAAGTGGAGCAAGGGGTCCAAAGTAGAGCAGCCCTTGCGAAAGCCATATTGGCGAGGAGAAAGACTATTTTGAGTCTCTAAATACCATATCAGACATTTATTCACCAATCGTTCCATCACCTTGCAGACTCCGCTGGTCAGAGCAATGGAACGATAGTGAGACGTATCAAGCCCTGAAGTGCCTGGTTTGAGAAACGGAAGTACAATGGCAGATTTCCATTGAGGGTTCTCCCTCAATGGAAATCTGCCATAGTACTTTGGACGTGATCGAATAGATCACGTCCAAAGAAAATTGAAAAGGAGCAAAGGGACTGCAAGAGCTGTAGAATGCAGATGCTGTAGCATACGGATATGAGTATTATCTTTCCCAGCTGCTGATGACGGGCAAGCGGAAAGCGTGGACTCTAGCTCTAATAGAGTAAAAGGTACGTTATATCGCTCAATCCCATTAGAAGAGAAATACAAGGGCGATTTCTCCCTGGCAGAATTAGAAGAGAGAAACGAGTGACAGAAGTGAAGCCCTTGGGAGACATAGATAAGATAGTTCCCGATTTCCATGACAACCTCAAAAGGTTCCACAACACTAACACCATCAACCCACAAAACGGGAGCTGGGTCCAGAGCGTACTTGACACACAACTTCCAACCTCACATATAGGGAAAGTCAAAGTAACAGTAGAAATGTAGTCTTGACAATAAATGGGCATAGCATCGCGTATGACGTGGCGAGCGACTGTCCTTGCTCGCTTAAAATCCAGAAGACGATCTGCAGTCCGATTATATCGATAACGGCCCCAAGCAGCACGTTTCAAACGGACTGCACAGGCATACGCAGTAGACCACCAAGGCACATGTCTGAGAATGCCTTTCCTGAGGTTTGAGGAAAAGAACGTGATGCCACAGTCAAAACTAAGGTCGAAAACTGGTGCACCAGCTCATCGATAGAGGACAAAGAAGGGTCCTCACATAAATTGGTAAGATGAGAGTATAAGTCCCAATTCGCTTGTCCAAATTTCCAACGAGGGCTACGAGGCAGTCTGGAATACATAGTAGAAGTAAGAAAAATAGAAAAGTGATCACTGCCATGTAAATCTGGGAGAACAGACCAAGTGTAATCAAGGGCAACTGACGAGGAACAGATTGAAAGATCGATGCAAGAGAGAGACTGAGTGTGAGAGTCAAAATAGGTGGGAGCACCTGTATTTAAAACATGACGAGGATGAGAAGTGAGAAGAGTCTCCAACTGATCACCACGAGAGTCACAGTGGAACTCTCCCCAAAGATGATGATGAGCGTTAAAATCACCTAACAACAAGATGGGCGGCGGCAGAGAAGATATCAAGAATGCAACATCCGAGATACAGAATGCAAGGGAAGGGGAGACATATAGAGAGCAAACTATATACCACCTGTGCAAATAAATACAGGCTGCAGTATAATACAGCTGAGAATGAACAAAGACCTGTTGAAACGGTATACCAACGTGCACAAGAAGTGCACTCTCATTAAAAGTTTCATCAGGAAAGGGATCAGAAGAATGCAACACCACACAGCCCGAAACGGGACAGATACCTGCTGAACGAACCTTAGGCTCTTGTAACCCGACACACATTGGGGAAAACTGGGAGAGGAATACCTGGAGCTCTCCTTCGATTGTAACAAAGTCATTATTCACAAAGACAGGTATGCTAACAGTGAGAAGTGATAAAATCTACGGGCTAGTAGGATCAGTGAAGTTAATGTGTGGAGGAAACGGAAAGCGTGTAAGAAGGAGGAATCAGAATTCTGTGAAGGAAAAGATTGCTGTGAGGGTCGTGAAAAATAAGAAGGGGCATAAGGACGTACACAGGTGTCCATCAAGGGTTTCGTCTCCGCAATATAGTTAATAATAATAATAAAAATAGTAATAATATTAATAATAAAAATAGTAATAATAATAATAATAATAAAAATAGTAATAATAATAATAATAAAAATAGTAATAATAATAATAATAAAAATAGTAATAATAATAATAAAAATAATAATATTAATATCTTCATTTACTACAAGTATATGTAAAAGGTATACAGGCTTAGCTGACATTAATGACATGCTACTATATAGAAAGCCCCTTGTTATGCTGAGCATTTCGGGCAAATTAGGTCAGTTTTGTCCCAGGATGGGTGATCATAGACAAACGGTGTAAGGAAACACATCCAATGTTTCCACCCCTTCGCCAGGAATTGAACCCAGACTCCTCACCATGTGAAGTGAGAGCTTTTGCCACCAGGTCATGGGGCACCGTGGATCAAGTGTTTCAGCTGACAAGGTAGATGCCGATACCATGACTTCAGAGACACGGGAGGTACAGCAAGTAGAGATTGGGGAGACTATGGATGGAACCAAGGAAGTCTGAGTGGGAAATGGAGTATGAACCTGGAGAGATGTGCCGGCTGGGACAGAAGAGTCCTGTGGTGGAACGGGAGAGGAAGGAGGCTGGAGGGGGACTGAGGAAGAAGTTTGGGGGGAACAGGAGAAGAGGAGACCAAACGAGGGGGGTGAACCTCCACCTTCGTGTGAGAGTTAGAAAGGGGGTGAGAACTAGGCAACGAGGCCAAAAATGAGAACTGTTGGGGAATTGTAAGCACCGGAGGAATGCGAAGAGACTTGGGCTTAGGAGACAGGTTCAACTTCACAAGTGATAGGCGTGAAAAACATGCAGGCGTGCAAGGCCTCACAGACTGACAAATTAGTGGGCGAGAAGATGGAAAGGTAGAGGTAGGAAGAGGTAAGGAGATGGGGGTTTCAAAGGGTAAAACCGCAAAAGAATTAAAGAAGGGGGTGACCCCAGAAGACATGACTTCATGGTGTAATAGCGCACAAAATGCGTGATAAAGGAATAACAGGAAAAGTTGGTAGATGGATCTATAACTTTCTGTCAAATAGAACACAAAGAGTAATAGTAAACAGACTATAGTCTGAGGCAGCTATGGTGAAAAGCTCTGTTCCACAAGACAAAGTACTTTCTCCCATCCTATTCCTATTCCTCATATCTGACATAGACAGAGATGTAAGCCATAGCTCCATGTCTTCCTTTGCAGATGACACCCGGATTGCCATGACAGTGTCCTTCATCGAAGACACAGCAACACTCCAAGCGGATATCAACCAAATCTTCAAATGGGCCACGCAAAACAATATGAAGTTCAATGAAGAGAAATTTCAACTACTCAGATATGGAAAACTTGAGGAAATTAAAATGTATCAGGGTATACAACACATTCTAACCATACAATAGTGCGAAAAAGTAATGTGAAGGACCTGGGAGTGATAATGTCATAGGATCTCACCTTTGAAGACCAAAACAATGTATCTACCGCATCTAAGAAAATGATAGGATGGATAATAAGAACCTTCAAAACTAGGGATGTCAATGCCATGACGATTCTGTTCAAATCGCTTGTTCTCTCTAGGCTGGAATACTGCTGTACTTTAACTGTCCCCTTCAAGGCTGGCGAAATTTCTGACCAGGAGAGTGTACAAAGAACTTTCACGGCACACATATGTACGATAAAGCACCTAAATTACTGGGAAAGGTTGAAGTTCCTTGATTTGTATTCCCTGGGATGCAGGCGAGAAAGATACATGATAATATACACTTGGAAAATATTAGAGAGATTGGTACCAAACTTGCACACGAAAATCACTCCCTATGAAAGCAAAGATCTCGGCAGGAGATGCAACATTCCCCCAATGAAAAGCAGGGGCGCCACGAGTACATTGAGAGACAAGACAATAAGTGTCAGGGGCCCAAGACTGTTCAACTGCCTCCCAGAATACATAAAGAGGATTACCAATAGATCCCTGGCTGTCTTCAAGAAGGCGCTGGCCACACACCAAAAGTCAGTACCTGACCAACCAGGCTGTGGTTAGTACATCAGTTTGCGTGTGGTCAGCAGTAATAGCCTGGTTGATCAGATCCTGATCCACCACGAGGGTTGGTCTCAGACCAGGCCGCGGGGCGTTAACCCCCGAAACCCTCTCTGGGTATACTCCAGGTATACTGATGCCCTGAGCACGTTTTCTTGCTTTTAATGACAGTGGCCCCAACACTTTTCTCCCTCACTTCATAATGCTTGTAGCCTTAACACGTTTTGTAAATATTAATGTTGGTAGCCTTAACACATTTTGTAAATATTAATGTTGGTAGCCTTAACACATTTTGTAAATATTAATGTTGGTAGCCTTAACACGTTTCTCTCTTTAAATTGCTGGTGGCTAAAAATATGCCTCCTTCCTCTTAGTGCCTGCGACTGGTTAAGAAGAAAAAAATTACTTAGGTAAAAGACATGACTATATAATTCTCACTGAGTAAGCCAACCATTCCGGCATTTAGTTTTTCTTAACTCATTGCCTACAAAACCTGCAACTCCTGACTCGTCTGGCAAGGTATAGTCTGTTTTATTTTTTTTTTCAGTGTGATTGCGGTCTCTCCCCAAGTCACATAAATTTTCATCTAGCTATGACCTTCCTGGGTTCTCATGGCTGGCTCTTTCTCCTCTGTTTGTATTTGTTTTTTTTTTAAGTTTCTTTGTTCTACGTTATTTCCGCTTCCCTCTTCCCTGCCCTTACTAAAACATTCAAGGATATTTTTCTTTCTAAATTATTCTCTCATGGTAACACATTTCAACTTTTCTTGACTGTTTTTTTTTATCTGTTTTAATATTTTTAAATATTCGTTTCCACGCCACGAACTTATACTTCTACCACAACTGTAAACTACTAATAAAAACCACCACTTAAAACTTCCAAAAAACCTCCAACTACTAACAACACGAATAAACCATTCGCTACCACCTAACACCATCTACCACAACCAAACAAACCACCATCCACTAGTATTCACCACACCAACTACCAAAACAACATACATCTACAATAATCACAACACCCTCTACTGGTATTAAATAGCCCATTCAACTACCACACACCACAACCTGTTACTATTACCCTATAAACTACTAATACCACGTACAACCACCTGCTACAATTACATTCCCTAACGTAGCAGTACTACACATTGCCCACGTCCACTACAATACCCCTACCACCTACCTTCAACACACATTTCCACCTGTTGCTATCCTACCTCCTCTCCAATTATTTCTGTTAATTTTACACGAATCATCCTGCCTGTATTCGCTCTCGAAATACATGTAGTCAGGATTTTTTAAGAGTTGGTATTCTAGGTAAGGTTAGGTTTGGTAAAGCTTCGTTTGGATAAGTTACGTTAGGATATAAAGACTAAAAAGGAACAATACCGTGACTGGAACAATACACAAATAACTCGCACACAGGTGAAAGGAACTTGCGACGACGTAAGTTTCTCTCTCCTATGTTCGGGTTATTTTATGTAAGTTAAGTTAGGTTAGGACAGGTCAGGTTAGGTAATTTCCCGATAAAAACGAATTTAAATGGAAAGGATGACTTACGTACTGCAGCAGCAAGGCGATGGACTGCACCCCCGCAATAACATTCACCACTACCAAACAGACTACCACCAATACCACCAACAACAACAAACATCACCTGTCACTACTATACATCCGAAAACATTATCACACAACTCCTAAACTAACCACCTACCACTACTAAACCAGCCACCTACCACTACGTTAACTACCACTACTATACACTCATCTACCAGGAACCTATACATGCCACTTCCAAACTAACGTCGTTCCGACTACCAAACGAATTTCCATTTTATTACCATTTACCATCAACTTTCTCTATGTAGCTTACACAACCAGTATCATGCACCACCGCCCACTATCACCACCACCACCGCCCACTATCACCAACACCACCACCCACTATCACCACCACCACAGCCCCCTATCACCACCACCACCGCCCACTATCACCACCACCACCGCCCACTATCACCACCACCACCGCCCACTATCACCACCACCACCGCCCACTATCACCCCACCACCACCCACTATCACCACCACCACCGCCCACTATCAACACCACCACCTCTCTGTATCACTACCACCACCCACTATCAACACCACCACCGCCCACTATCACCACCACCACCGCCCACTATCACCACCACCACCGCCCACTATCACCACCGCCCACTATCAACACCACCACCGCTCAGTATCTCCACCACCACCCACTATAAACACCACCACCGCCCACAATCACGCACTACCTTCAACAATTACCAAACACCAATGCTTGCCACTGTCCCTCTCCATTTGCAGCTAATGAAGAATTCCGACTAAAACTACCACATGCACCAGCAACTGCCACTGCCAGACACTACCATCTAGCTTCCCAGCACCACCACCTGCCAGACACTACCATCTAGCTTCCCAGCACCACCACCTGCCAGACACTACCATCTAGCTTCCCAGCACCACCACCTGCCAGACACTACCATCTAGCTTCTCAGCACCACCACCTGCCAGACACTGCCATCTAACTTCCCAGCACCACCACCTGCCAGACACTACCATCTAACTTCCCAGCACCACCACCTGCCATGACTATATATCTGGCAGACAAAATTGATGGTCTCTCCTCTACCAACGCCGAATCAAGTAAATATTGGTCAATTTCCGACCAAAAAAAAGATATTCCTATATCACATATAGAAGTTCCCTCTACCTCAATGCCAACAAAAAAAAACGAATAGTGTTGCACAAGTTTCAAATGCTGATTTGTGGTAACAACGAAATTTTCATGATCAAAAAAGACGCCGATAATCGAGTGGTTATTGGCAAAGGCATTACAATCATATGTATCTAAACGAAGTAAGGGGTTAATAGTGAAACGGCACTTACGGGAGCCGTATTGACTAGTAGAGAGACTATTGTGTCTCTAAATACCACACAAACGTCTATTTTCCAGACGTTCCAACACCTTGCAAACTGCACTGGTAAGAGCAGTGGGACGATAGTGGGAGGCATCATGTCCCGAAGTACTCGGTTTACGAAAATGTAGTACAATGGCAGATTTCCACAGCTGGGGAAGAACTCTTAGTGATCAGATAAGATTAATGAGACGTAGGAGGACCGAAATGGCTGATGGACGTAAATGCTAAAGCATCCAGATATGAATGCCGTCTGGCCCAGCTGACGATGATCGGCAACGAGAGTGTTGACTCTAAGTCTAGAAGTGTAAAAGACACATTGTAAGATTCTTCTCCGCTAGAAGAAAAGTCTAAGAGCTCAAACTCTCTGGCAGATTTGGAGGAAAGAAACGAGGAGCAGAGATGGAGCCCCTGGGAGATACGGACACGATGATGAACAAGTTCGGTGGCAGCGTCAAGAGGGATAGCTGTAGAATAACTTCTGGACTTCAGTTGCTTATCCTTCTTGATCACAGCCCTTTCTACCTCTCCATCTTGCTACCCTCTACCCCTGCACTCTTCCCTGCCCTGTTGCGCTGTATGACCCTTGTAGGCTTAGCCCTTGATTTTGTATTATAACAATAATAATAATAATTATTATCCTTCTTGATATAAGTCCAAGTAATTTGTTTGCCCTATTACGTACGCTTGGGCATTGCTGTCTTGGTTTAAGGTTGCTGCTTACCAAAACTCCCAAGTCCTTTTCGAATTCTGTATTGCCAAGTTTTACATTATTAGTTTATAAGCTCTGGGTTTATGTACTTTCCCGAGCTTAAGGACTTTGCATTTATCTACAATGAACTGCATCTGACACTTTTGTAATCACGATATCAGTTTGTCTAAATCCTCCTCTGAATCAATTATACTTCCTGTATTTTCGTGTCATCAACGAATTTGATCATATCATTGTTATTTCCTCGTCTAGGTCATTAATGAATATTATGAACAACACTGAACAACACTGATCTTTGTGAAACGCCACTTCTTACTGAGGGTGAGGTTCCTTGACGCCGATCAATGACTTTTGATTAAAGGAATGTTACCTGTACTTCTCTTTTGTTACCTGAGCCTTCATTAACTCCAATTAATTAAACCTACGGATTTAGGGCCAAAAACAAAATTTAGATTTTCTATTAGTAGCCAACTCACCATTATGATCTACTTCTAGTTTTGCTGTGTAAACGGCACTTTGCCTTATTCAGTGTCATGGACCAGGAAAATGCTAAAATCTCACTTATGCAAGCTTGACTTAGAGGTGGAACTGACCATACAATTTAAATGTATACTCACAATGCAAAAATTGCTGCGGCTAAGCGTCATTAACAATGGCAAGATTATTCTGCAGAATATTACATCACTCATTTTTTTTTATTTAAGACTAAAATGCTGCTGATAAAGACCATCACACAGTTGACTTGTCATTCATGTCGTGTGTAGCACTTTCATGTTCACTGCAAGTAGATCACCTCTTCAAGGGGGGCTCCTTGACGCAGTAAACAGGCTATTGATCTCAGGAATTAGACCTTTTGATCTTCTTTCTCAGGCCGAACCCTTTCCTAGTCCTCTCCCCATCCCTTCACTTTCCCTTTCCGGTTTCTGCCCTTAGGCTTTGTAGTTCCTAGACCTGAGAAGGGGTTCCGGAGTCCATCTCCTTCCGTTGAGGTCCATGGTGGTAATGTAGTTTGCTTCGGGTGTCTTTCAGGTGACGGGTGTGTCTCTGGAGGCTGCCTATCGGATTCCAGGAGGTAGTGGCCGAAGAAGGTATGCTTTGTAGCGGGTTTCCGACCACCCTCCCTTTTGTCTACAGAGGTGGCTCAGTAGATGTGAAGTTTCTATCCCGTATTGTTGGTTTACTGGCTTGAAGGGTAGACTATGCCACGGGTTCCATGTCGCATCTGCATTACCGGCTGCTCTGAGGTTGTTCTCTTGGGCACAGAATGGGTGACTTGCGGTCTTTTTTCCTTGAAAGCTGCCCCTCCACGCTTCCCCCCTTTTTTTCTTAAACACAAAAGAAAAGAGAGACTTAGCCATGGAGTCCCAAGTCCATGTATCTATGGCGACCCTGCCTTGTTACTAGACCATTATTCGGACCTTTCTAATGCCCCTGTATCTTCTGAGTGTGACATTTTATCTCACGCTCCGAATACAGAGGCTCGGCCTGACTCCTTTGACACCTCCGACCTCTGCACATCTTTGACTACGCTTCCGCCATCTCCGCATATGGTGCGACGGTTTTCGGATCGCGTGCCCGCCTCAAAACGGCCCACCTCCGGTCCTGTATCTAAACAACCACGACCTTCTTCTGATGACACTATTTCGACTACCTCTCATTCAACTCTGAAACGACCTACTCGACAATCACTTCCTTTACATACTACGCATCATAGTACACTTTTGACGAAGTTTTTCACTCTACATCCGACATTTTCTTCCGAAAATCTTTCTGATTATAGCTCCTACGCCATGTTGGTTGTAATATTCCGTGTCTTGCTCTCAAGAGCGGTGCACGCATCGTTACAGTACAAAATGCTAGCCAAGCTTACGATCTTTCTTTCCTTACAACCATAGATGCCATTCCTGTAACAATTGCAAAACATAATTTTCTCAGTTCTTGTAGTGGTACTGTCATTCTACCATACACCATTGTTCAACGTAATTTCCAGGCATGTGGTGATAACATTCTGGAACAGCTTGAGCTCCAAGACCTCCTGATCAATAAAGTAGACACGTATGTAGTACCTGCCCGCTGGCGGAGACCCTACCCCTGCAATGTAGCTCGCTTAACTTTTGACTGCCGTTAGCTTCCATCTTCGGTTTATATTGCAGGACACTGTTTACAAGTCCGACAGGTGACCCCTACACCACAACAGTGAAGAAATTGCTGGCGTTTTGGTCATTCAGCGAAATATTGCCGGACCATGGCTGAATGCTCAGTCTGTGGTGCCGATCACCATACCAATACATTTTCTGGTCAGCCTCCCTCCTGCCTTATTTGTCATGAAGCTCATCCCTTTTATTTTCATCGTTGCCAGGTTTACTTGATTGAACGTGAAATCCATTGTCTCAAAGTGACAGAAGGCTTTACTTACGCCATGGCAGTCTCTCATCTACGACTCCAGGGGATACTTGCCCGTATTTCTTATTTTCCAGTTACTATGAGACCCCCAACCTCTATGGTCCCTGTTCCCTGGGGTCACACCTTACACAGTATCTAACTCTTTTGCAGTCCTGCACTCAGAGGTCCCTACCCCGTCACCTACTCTTCTCCAATCTTCATCTCACACACAAGCTTCTATGTATACAAGACCTCGCACAAGCTCCTCCCCCTCGCCTCTCTACTTCTTCAAAGTCCAACAAATCCCCAAAGGGTAAATCTCTTTCATGTCCAGTCTCAGTACCTGTATCTTTACTTCTTACTCATTCTGTTGCGAGTGTGGAGGTCCATCCTACCCCTCGTACAGTACCTTCCTCTCCCGTCCCCTCCCAAGCTTCTTCCTCTTCTGTCCCCTCCCAAGCTTTTTCCTCTCCTGTCCCCTCCCATGCTTCTTCTCAAGTTGCCTCTAACCTCTCGTCAACACGTTGGTAAATTTCGTCATCGCCCTGATCTTTACTCACCCTCCTCCTTCTATCTCTAATAACATCCCACATACAACATCTTTGTCCTCAAACTCTTGAAGTTATCTCCGACTATATAGAGGAGACTAATCCATTGATGGACACTGATGGACTTCTTGTCACTACTCTTCATTCTTCTCCGTCTACACAACTTCTTTCTTCGCAGCGTTCCAACCCTCCGTTGCTTGTTTGTTTTCCGCTGCCTCCACATGTGGACTTTTATAACCCTTCTAGTCAGTAAATACCTCTTCTTCAGGTGTTGCTCTCCCAGTTTTCCCCTGTTTATGTTTGTTTACAAGAACCCAAATTACGCTCCGTTGTTATCCATCCCAACTCGGTCTATGTTTTATTATAGTCATCGGTTCCTTTTCCCGATGGAACCTTTAATGAAAGAGCAATTCTTATATTCATCAGTATCGCATACCATCAGCTCTTTGTTCACACTTCGCTGCATTACATTGCAGCCCGCATCTTCCTGAATAAGTGGTATACAGTCTGTTCTTTGTATCTCTCCTTCTCGGGCGCTATCTGTCCCAGATGTTGCATTTCTGGTTTCTTCATTACCGCCATCACTTCTGTTACTCGGCGATTTTAATGTTCACCATTTTCTCTGCGAAGGGTGGGGTGGTCTCACAGTGACTCTTGTTGCATTAAGTTAGAGGCTCTTCTCACTTCTCTCCCCCTCCATGCTTTAAATACGGGTTCTCCCACCCATTTTGACCCTCGTACTCGATCTCTCTCTTGCATCGATCTCTCAGTTTACTCTTCCTCAACTGCACTAGACTTTACCTGGTCTGTGCTCCCGGACTTACATGACAGTGATCATTTTCCAATCCTTCTTACTCTCATTTGTATTCTCAACCCCCTTGTCGCCCACGATGGCAGTGACCGATCGCACTGGGACTAGTACTCGCGTCAAACTGCTTTTAGTGAGGTTCCTTCCTCGTCCTCCGTTGATGACCTGTTACACAACTCAGGTCGAGTAGGTGTAACAGCTCACCAACGGAGGACGAGGAGGAAACCTCACTAAAAGCAGTTTGACGCGAGTACTAGTCCCAGTGCGATCGGTCAGACTGCCATCGTGGGCGACAAGGGGGTTGAGAATACAAATGAGAGTAAGAAGGATTGGAAAATGATCACTGTCATGTAAGTCCGGGAGCACAGACCAGGTGTAGGGGTCACCTGTCGGACCCTTAAACAGTGTCCTGCAATATAAACCGAAGATGGAAGCTAACGGCAGTCAAAAGTTAAGCGAGCTACATTGCATGGGTATCGTCTCCGCCAGCGGGCAGGTACTACATACGTGTCTACTTTATGAATCAAAAGGTATTGGAGCTCAAGCTGTTCCAGAATGTCATCACCACATGTCTGGAAATTACGTTGAACAATGGTGTATGGTAGAATGACAGTACCACTACAAGAATTGAGAAAATTATGTTTTCAATTGTTACAGGAATGGCATCTATGGTTGTAAGGAAAGAAAGATCGTAAGCTTGGCTAGCATTCTGTACTGTGACGATGCGTGCACCGCTCTTGAGAGCAAGAAACGGAATATTACAACCAACATGGCGTAGGAGCGCCTTGCTGATACTATGATCAGAAAGATATTCAGACGAAAATGTCGGATGTAGAGTGAAAAACATCGTCCAAAGTGTACTATGATCCGTAGTATGTAAAGGAAGTGATTGTCGTGTTGGTCGTTTCTGAGTTGAATGAAAGGTAGTCGAAATAGTGTCATCAGAAGAAGGTCGGGGTCGTTAAGATACAGGACCGGAGGTGGACCGTTTTGAGGCGGGCACGCGATCCGAAAACCGTCGCACCATATGCGGAGAGGCCATAAGCGTAGTCAAAGATGTGCAGAGGTCGGAGGTGTCAAAGGAGTCAGGCCGAGCCTCTGTATTCGGAGCGTGAGACAAAATGTCACACTCAGAAGATACAGGGCATTAGAAAGGTCCGAATAATGGTCTAGTAACAAGGCAGGGTCGCCATAGATACATGGACTTGGGACTCCATGGCTAAGTCTCTCTTTTCTTTTGTGTTTAAGAAAAAAGGGGAAGCGTGGAGGCGCAGCTTTCAAGGAAAAAAGACCGCAAGTCACCCATTCTGTGCCCAAGAAGAAAACCTCAGAGCAGCCGGTAATGCAGATGCGACATGGAACCCGTGGCATAGTCTACCCTTCAAGCCAGTGAACCAACAATACGGGATAGAAACTTCACATCTACCGAGCCACCTCTGTAGACAAAAGGGAGGGTGGTCGGAAACCCGCTACAAAGCATACCTCCTTCGGCCACTACCTCCTGGAATCCGATAGGCAGCCTCCAGAGATACACCCGTCACCTGAAAGACACCCGAAGCAAACTACATTACCACCATGGACCTCAACGGAAGGAGATGGACTCCGGAACCCCTTCTCAGGTCTAGGAACTACAAAGCCTAAGGGCAGAAACCGGAAAGGGAAAGTGAAGGGATGGGGAGAGGACTAGGAAAGGGTTCGGCCTGAGAAAGAAGATCAAAAGGTCTAATTCCTGAGATCAATAGCCTGTTCACTGCGTCAAGGAGCCCCCCTTGAAGAGGTGATCTACTTGCAGCGAATCTGAAAGTGCTACACACGACATGAATGGCAAGTCAACTGTGTGATGTTCTTTATCAGCAGCATTTTGGTCTTAAATAAAAAAAAATGAGTAATGTAATATTCTGCAGAATAATCTTGCCATTGTTAATGACGCTTAGCCGCAGCAATTTTTGCATTGTGAGTATACATTTAAATTGTATGGTCAGTTCCACCTCTAACTCAAGCTTGCGAAAAGTGAGATTTTAGATTTTCCTGGTCCATGACATTGGATAAGGCGAAGTGCCGTCTATCACAGCAAAACTAGAAGTAGATCATAATGGTGAGTTAGCTACTAATAGAAAATCTAAATTTACTTTTTGGTCCGATGCGAAAGTTCATTTGGGATGAACAATGAAATTAATAATATTTATACTGTATTCAAGTGCGGCCCTAAATCCGTAGGGTTAATTAATGGGAGTTAATGAGGCTCAGGTAACAAAAGAGAAGTACAGGTAACATTCCTTGAATCAAAAGTCCTTGATCGGCGTCAAGGAACCTCACCCTCGAAAATCAGAGTATGTGCATAAATTGTGCAAAATTTGAGAAAGGATCAGTAACAAGGGGCGTTTCACAAAGATCAGTTTTAAACCCATTGTTGTTCATAATATTCATTAATGACCTAGACGAGGAAATAACAATGATATGATCAAATTCGTTGATGACATAAAAATACAGGAAGTATAATTGATTCAGAGGAGGATTTAGACAAACTCATATCGTGATTACAAAAGTGGCAGATGCAGTTCATTGTAGATAAATGCAAAGTCCTTAAGCTCGGGAATGTACAAAAAACCCAGAGCTTATAAACTAATAATGTAGAACTTGGCAATACAGAATTCGAAAAGGACTTGGGAGTCACGTTAAGCAGCAACCTTAAACCAAGACAGCAATGCCCAAGCGTACGTAATAGGGCAAACAAATTACTCGTATTTATATCAAGAAGGATAATTATTATTATTTATTTATTATTTTTTTATTAACACATCGGCCGATTCCCACCAAGGCAGGGTGGCCCGAAAAAGAAAAACTTTCATCATCATTCACTCCATCACTGTCTTGCCAGAAGGGTGCTTTACACTACAGTTATAAAACTGCAACATTAACACCCCTCCTTCAGAGTGCCGGCACTGTACTTCCCATCTCCAGAACTCAAGTCCGGCCTGCCGGTTTCCTGAATCCTTCATAAATGTTACTTTGCTCACACTCCAACAGCACGTCAAGTATTAAAAACCATATGCCTCCATTCACTCCTATCAAATACGCTCACACATGCTTGCTGGAAGTCCAAGCCCTTCGCACAAAACTTCCTTTACCCCTCCCTCCAACCTTTCCTAGGCCGACCCCTACCCCGCCTTCCCTCCACTACAATTTATACACTCTCGAAGTCACTCTGTCTCGTTCCATTCTCTCTACATGTCCAAACCACCTCAACAACCCCTCCTCAGCTCTCTGGACAATCGTTTTGGTAATCCCGCACCTCCTCCTAATTTCCAAACTCCGAATTCTCTGCATTATATTCACACCACACATTGACCTCAGACATGACATCTCCACTGCCTCCAGCCTTCTCCTCGTTGCAACATTCATCACCCATGCTTCACACCCATATAAGAGCGTTGGTATAACTATACTCTCATACATTCCCTCTTTACTTCCATGGACAAGGTTCTTTGTCTCCACAGACTCCGAAGTGCTCCACTCACCCTTTTCCCCTCATCAATTCTATGATTCACCTCATCCTTCATAGACCCATCCGCCGACATGTCCACTCCCAAATATCTGAATACATTCACCTCCTCCATACTCTCTCCTCAATCTGATATCCAATCTTTCGTCACCTATTCTTTTGTTATCCTCATCACCTTACTCTTTCCTATATTCACTTTCAATTTTCTTCTTTTACACACCCTACCAAATTCATCCACCAACCTCTGCAACTTCTCTTCAGAATCTCCCAAAAGCACAGTGTCATCAGCAAAAAGCAACTGTGACAACTCCCACTTTGTATTTGCTTCTTTATCTTTTAGCCCAACACCTCTTGCCAAGACCCTCGCATTCACTTCTCTTACAACCCCATCTATAAATATATTGAACAACCACGGTGACATCACACATCCTTGTCTAAGGCCCACTTTTACTGGGAAATAGTCCCTTCCCTCCTACACACTCTAACCTGAGCCTCACTATCCTCATAAAAACTCTTCACTGCTTTCAGTAACCTTCCTCCTATTCCATACACCTGCAACATCTGCCACATTGCCCCCTATCTACCCTATCATACGCCTTTTCCAAATCCATAAATGCCACAAAAACATCTTTACCCTTATCCAAATACTGTTCACCTATATGTTTCACTGTAAACACTTGGTCTACACACCCCTACCTTTCCTAAAGCCCCCTTGTTCATCTGCTATCCTGCTTTCTGTTTTACTCTTAATTCTTTCAATAATAACTCTACCATACACTTTACCAGGTACACTCAACAGACTTATTCCCCTATAATTTTTGCACTCTCTTTTGTCCCCTTTGCCTTTATACAAAGGAACAATACACGCTCTCTGCCAATCCCTAGGTACCTTACCCTCTTCCATACATTTATTAAATAATAGCACCAACCACTCCAAAATTATATCCCCACCTGCTTTTAACATTTCTATCTTTATCCCATCAATCCCAGCTGCCTTACCCCTTTCATTCTACCCACTGCCTCACGAACTTCCCTACACCCACAACTGGCTCTTCCACACTCCTACAAGATGTTATTCCTCCTTGCCCTACACACGAAATCACAGCTTCCCTGTCTTCATCAACATTTAACAAATCCTCAAAATATTCCCTCCATCTTCCCGATACCTCTAACTCTCCATTTAATAACTCTCCTCTCCTATTTTTAACTGTCAAATCCATTTGTTCTCTAGGCTTCCTCAACTTATTAATCTCATTCCAAAACTTTTCTTATTTTCAACAAAATTTGCTGATAACATCTCACCCACTCTCTCATCTGCTCTCTTTTTACATTGCTTCACCACTCTTTTAACCTCTCTTTTCTCTCCATATACTCTTCCCTCCTTGCATCACTTCTACTTTGTAAAAACCTCTCATATGCTAACTTTTCTCCTTACTACTCTTTTTACATCATCATTCCACCAATCGCTCCTCTTCCCTCCCGCACCCACTCGCCTGTAACCACAAACTTCTGCTGAACACTCTAACACTACATTTTTAAATCTACCCCATACATTTTCGACCCCATTGCCTACACTCTCACTAGCCCATCTATCCTCCAATAGTTGTTTATATCTTACCCTAACTGCCTCCTCTTTTAGTTTATAAACCTTCACCTCTCTTTTACTTACTGATTCTATTTTCCTTGTATCCCATCTACCTTTTACTCCCACTGTAGCTATAACTAAAAAGTGATCTGATATATCTGTGGCCCCTCTATAAACATGTAAATCCTGAAGTCTACTCAACAGTCTTTTATCTACTAATACATAGTCCAACAAACTACTGTCATTACGCCCTACATCATATCTTGTATACTTATTTATCCTCTTTTTCTTAAAATATGTATTACCTATAACTAAACCCCTTTCTATACAAAGTTCAATCAAAGGGCTCCCATTATCATTTACACCTGGCACCCCAAACTTACCTACTACACCCTCTCTGCATGTTTCTCCCACTTTAGCATTTAGGTCCCCTACCACAATTACTCTCTCATTTGGTTCAAAAGTTCCTATACATTCGCTTAACATCTCCCAAAATCTCTCTCTCTCCTCTACACTCCTCTCTTCTCCAGGTGCATACACGCTTATTATTATTATTATTGTTATAATAAAAAATTAAGCGCTAAGCCTACAAGGGTCATACAGCGCAACAGGGCAGGGAAGAGTGCAGGGGTAGAGGGTAGCAAGATGGAGAGGTAGAAAGGGCTGTGATCAAGAAGGATAAGCAACTGAAGTCCAGAAGTTATTCTACAGCTCTATATATCACTTAGATTATGCAGCTCAGTTCTGGTCTCTATAATACAGTTTGAGAACATTAAGAGAAGAATGACAAAATTAATTCATTGTGTAAGAAATCTTCCATACGAGAAGAGAATGAATACCTTAGCCTACATTCACTTATAAGACGTAGAATAAGGGAGACATGATTGAAGTGTATAAGTGGAAGATAGACATAGACAAGGGAGATATAAATAAAGTTCTAAGAATATCCCTTCAGGAAAGAAATAGAAATAATGGATTTAAATTGAATAAATCTAACTTTAGAAAAAATATTGGAAAGTACTAGTCTACCCAGCAGGGTAATTGAAGCTAAAACTTTGAGTGAGAGGGGTTGGATATGAGTGGGACTTACACTTGAGTTAATACGGTTATCAAAGCTTATTCCGTGGGTAACACTGCTAATGGGTTGGGCGAATATTTTTGTTAGTGCATTTAGGTTTGACGAAGACCTGCCAAGTATAGCGCAGAAGGCCTGCCCCAGTGTTCCTCTTTCCTTATGTTCTTAAGTAAAAAGTAAGGTTAACACCGTTCCAGCACAGCAGAGTTTTAAATTAATACATACTTCATCGCTCTGGGGGATTCTAGTGAGGTGGGAATTGCTGTTGTCCTACTAAAAATCAGCCTCGGATACATTACATTCTTGATGTTATCTTCTCTTCAAGATGAAGGAACCTCAGAAGAATTACAACAACACTCCAATATTTTGAGGTTTGATAAACACGTGTGCAACGCGTGTTTATCAAACGTTTCGCCACACACTGACGAAGAGTGGTAAACATCAGGAGGAGTTTGAGGTAACCGATTCCTCAGTCTGGAGTCGATGTAATCAGTCACGAAAAGACTGATCGACTCAAGGCTGAGGGACTGATTTCCACCTTCTGATCTTCACTACTCTTTGCATTGGACTGATGAAGCCACTGTGTGGTGAAACATTTCCTCAATAAACATACCAAAGTGTTGCATATGTGTCATATTTATCAACTCGTCGGTTCTCTGAACCATTCATCTACATTCTGAGGTTTACCTTGGCGCAACGTCTTACAAACATTCAGTAATGCTGATCATAACTCACGCACCTCAGTTCAATATAAAAATCAATAATACGTAACTGATGTGTTGGGCTCTGTGGTCACTTGTTTAACCATAACGTTACACCACATCAAAGGTGGTCTAAATATAATGGAAAACATTTTTCCAGATCACTTACAAATGTATACTACCTCGTATCAAAGAATTGTTCACATATGTAACACGTTAAAGAATATATCACACATGTAAGACAGTGTACCAAGGAATATTTCACCTGTGTAACACCTTGCCTAAGGAGAATTATAGTTCAAATTATTAGTATGGTCATGACTGCCACATGTATGAGACTAACGAATTAATATAAACTTTGTAACATTACGTTACAGAGACTGTTTTAGAATGTCTCTTCGTTCTGGATTACTGACACAAGGTATCAAAATAATCTCGATTTCACTCGTGTGTAACCACATATTTAGCAACCAGGAACCTCAGATGTAATAATTATATACAATTTAAATTGCAGGAGTTCAGTTTTAACATTTAAAATTATCTTTTGTTTCTAATTCAAGGAAGATGTGAAGATCATGTTGACGTGGAGTACGAGAGGCATTGAAAGAGGACACTATCAGCACCCAAATCCTGAGAGGCAGTTTGGAATTTTTACACATATACACCACATGTGGCACTATAGGATGCTGAAAGGTCCCCATATCATGACATCCCAGTCGTTGCAAGAAAGCAACATGCATGCCTATGTGAGGTGTGCACCATGCCGTGTTATGGTAGTATTACATGCCATAACATAATGTGCACCTCACTTGACGGCCAGCAAAAGCCTGTCTGCAGTGGTATGAGAACGAAGCTTCTCAGCAGGATTCCTCTACACCACAACACATCTTGATTAAATTGTCAGAGTAAGTCATGCTTATCTGCAAGCCACTGATTGACTTGACTACGTTATTAAATATTAATTACTAGTTGATTACAACACTGTTGGCCAGCTGCTCGTCCCTCATGACTCTTCATGAATGATAGATTATTACCACGATATCCAATCTCACTTGCTTGGAGGCCACAGTGTTCAACTGTAAATATTTGTATTTGTAGTGTGATATTTCGAATGTGTCATGCTTTTCTCTTCCATAAATACACAAAAAAGATGAATTTCTTACAGATGCATCCCTTACGGAAGTACTATAGTCCATATGCTACGAAGTAAATGATGCAATGTTTTTATTCTCGAATAAATATATAATTATTAAGATTCTCTGGTTGTGTGTTGAAACAGAATTGAATTAATCCACAATATTGCAATGTCTCCGTGTTGCTTGGGGGAGGACAGGGATAAAGTTATCTGCAGGATCCCCAACCTCCAGTGATCAGGATCCCCATCTCCAGTCACCAGGATCCCCACCTCCAGTGACCAGGATCCCCACCTCCAGTGACAAGGATCCCCACCTCCAGTGACAAGGATCCCCACCTCCAGTGACAAGGATCCCCACCTCCAGTGACAAGGATCCCCACCTCCAGTGACAAGGATCCCCACCTCCAGTGACAAGGATCCCCACCTCCAGTGACAAGGATCCCCACCTCCAGTCACCAGGATCCCCACCTCCAGTCACCAGGATCCCCACCTCCAGTCACCAGGATCCCCACCTCCAGTCACCAGGATCCCCACCTCCAGTCACCAGGGTAAATCACCGTGTCTCAGAGAGCTGCAAAATATCTTCCTCTGTGGCTGAAGGTGCCCAAGAAGTTGACGCAACAATGTATCCTGTAGGTGCCTAACTATTTCTTCCAGACTGCAAGTTTCCTGACCAGAAATGACTACTTTAGCATAGAATATATGTAAGTATATGTTAGTGTATACATGTATATATATAAATATATGGAATATTAAAGTGTACTGATCACTTGTCAGTGCTCAGTAATAACCCCATATGGAAACAAACTCAGAAGATTAATGCGTCTAAATATTTCGATCCTCTTCTGGAATTCTCTTCAACAAATCTGCTAAAGAGGGTTGTTGAAGGGGATCGAAATATACAGACCAATTAATCTTCTGTGTTTCTGCCTTCATGTGGATTATTGAGCTTGTAGGGTGGCCCAAAAAGAAAGAAAAACCCAAAAGAAAGAAAAAACTTTCATCATCATTCAACACTTTCACCATCACTCATACATAATCACTGTCTTTGCAGAGGCGCTCAGATACGACAGTTTAGAAGTCCCTCCAAACTGCCAATATTCCATACCCCTCCTTTAAAGTGCAGGCATTGTACTTCCCATTTCCAGGACTCAAGTCCGGCTAACCTGTTTCCCTGTATCTCTTCACAAAATATTACCCTCCTCACACTCCAACAGCTCGACAGGTCCCGAAAACCATTTGTATCCATTCACTTTTATCTAACACGCTCACGCATGCTTGCTGGAATTCCAAGCCCATCGCCCACAAAACCTCCTTTACCCCTTCCCTCCAACCTTCTCGAGGACGACCCCTACACCGCCTTCCTTCCCCTATAGATTTATATGCTCTCCAAGTTATTCTACTTTGTTCCATTCTCTCTAAATGACCAAACCACCTCAACAACCCCCTTCAGCCCTCTGACTAATACTTTTACTAACTCCACACCTCCTCCTAATTTCCACACTACGAATTTTCTGCATAATATTTACACCACACTTTGCCCTTAGACACGACATCTCCACTGCCTCCAGCCGGCTCCTCGCTGCAGCATATATAACCCATGCTTCACACCCATATAAGAGTGTTGGTACCACTACACTTTCGTACATTCCCTTCTTCGCCTCCATGGATAACGATTTTTCTCTCCACAGATATCTCAAGACCAAGTGTTTGCAGTGAAACATAGGTGAACAGTATTTAGATAAGGGTAAAGAGATTTTTTGTGGCATTTATGGATTTGGAAAAGGCATATGACGGGGTGGATAGGGAAACAATATGGCAGATGTTGCATGTGTATGGAATAGGAGGTACGTTATTGAAAGCATTGAAGAGTCTTTACGAGGATAGTGAGGCTCAAGTTAGAGTATGTAGGCGAGAGGAAGATTTCCCAGTAAAAGTAGGCCTTAGGGATGTGTGATGTCACCATTGTTCAATATATTTCTAGATGGAGTTGTAAGAGAAGTAAATACTCGGGTGTTGGCAAGAGGTGAGGGGTTAAAAGATAAATAATCTAACACAAAGCGGAAGTTTTCACAGTTGTTCATTGCTGATGATACTGTGCTTTTGGGAGATTCTGAAGAGAAGTTGCAGATGTTGGTGGATAAGTTTGGTAGGGTATGTAAAAGAAGGAAATTATAAGTGATGAGGATAACAAAAATATTAGGTGACGAATGATTGGATATCAGACTGGAGGGGAGAGAGTATGGAGGAGGTGAATGTATTCAGATATTTAGGAGTTTTAGTGTCAGCAGATGGGTCTATGAAAGATGAAGTGAATCAGAGAATTAACGAGGGGAAAAAGGTGAGTGGTGCACTGAGGAGTCTGTGGAGACAAAGAACATTGTCCATGGCACCAAAGAGGGGAATGTATGAGAGTATAGTTATACCAGCGCCTTATACTGGTGCGAAGCATGGGTGTTGAATGTTGCAACAAGGAGAAGGCTGGAGGCAGTGGAGATATCGTGTGTGAGGGCAATGTGTGGTGTGAATGTAATGCAGAGAATTCTTACTTTGGAAATTAGGAGGAGGTGAAGGATTACCAAAACTATTATCCAAAGGGCTGAGGAGGGGTTGTTGCGGTGGTTTGGACATGTAGAGAGGATGAAACAAAATAGAATGACGTCGAGAGTGTATAAATCTGTATTGGAGGGACGGTGGGGTAGAGGTCGGCCTAGGATAGGTTGGAGGGAGTGGATAAAAGAGGTTTTGTGTGTGAGGGGCTTGAACTTCCAGCAAGCATGCGTGAGCATGTTAGATAGGAACGAATGTAGACAAATGGTTTTTAGGACTTGACGTGCTATTGGAGTGTGACCTGGGTAATATTTATGAAGGGATTCAGGGAAACCAGCAGGCCAGACGAGTCCTGGAGATGGGAAGTACAGTGCCTGCACTCTGAAGGAGGGGTGTTAATGTTGCAGTTTTATAACTGTAGTGTAAGCACACCTAGGGCAAATCAGTGATGGAGTAAATGATGGTGATTTTTTCATTTCGGGCACCCTACCTTGGTGGGAAGCGGCTGTTTTAATAATGTGTGTATGTATACATACTATAATATATATATATATATATATATATATATATATATATATATATATATATATATATATATATATATATATATATATATATATATATATGTTATTATTAACACATCGGCCGGTTCCCACCAAGGCAGGGTAGCCCGAAAAAGAAAAACTTTCATCATCATTCACTCCATCACTGTCTTGCCAGAGGGGTGCTTTACACTACAGTTATAAAACTGCAACATTAACACCCCTCCTTCAGAGTTCAGACACTGTACTTCCCATCTCCAGGACTCAAGTCCGGCATCCCGGTTTCCCTGAATCCCTTCATAAATGTTACTTTGCTCACACTCCAACAGCATGTCAAGTATTAAAACCCATTTGTCTCCATTCACTAATATCAAATACGCTCACACATGCTTGCTGGAAGTTCAAGCCCCTCGCACGCAAAACTTCCTTTACCCCCTCCCTCCAACCTTTCCTAGGCCGACCCCCTACCCCTCCTTCCCTCCACTACAGATTTATACACTCTCGAAGTCATTCTGTCTCGTTCCATTCTCTCTACATGTCTGAACCACCTCAACAACCCCTCCTCAGCTCTCTGGATAATAGTTTTGGTAATCCCGCACCTCCTCCTAATTTCCAAACTCCGAATTCTCTGCATTATATTCACACCACACATTGACTTCAGACATGACATCTCCACTGCCTCCAGCCTTCTCCTCGTTGCGACATTCATCACCCATGCTTCACACCCATATAAGAGTGTTGGTATAACTATACTCTCATACATTCCCCTCTTAACTTCCATGGACAAAGTTCTTTGTCTCCACAGACTCCGAAGTGCACCACTCACCCTTTTCCCCTCATCAATTCTATGATTCACCTCATCCTTCATAGACCCATCTGCTGACATGTCCACTCCCAAATATCTGAATACATTCACCTCCTCCATACTCTCTCCCACCAATCTGATATCCAATCTTTCGTCACCTAATATTTTTGTTACCCTCATCACCTTACTCTTTCCTATATTCACTTTCAATTTTCTTCTTTTACATACCCTACCAAATTCATCCACCAACCTCTGCAACTTCTCTTAAGAATCTCCCAAAAGCACAGTGTCATCAGCAAAAAGCAACTGTGACAACTCCCACTTTGTATTTGATTCTTTATCTTTATCAATTACACTACAAGGCAGACTGTTCCACTTCTCAACTACTCTTTTCCAAACCAATATATATATATATATATATATATATATATATATATATATATATATATATATATATATATATATATATATATATATATGCTAGGAATTCGCAAGAAGGAGACTCGAACCTACGAACCTTGCAACAAGGTACGCAGTGAATATTTCGCCTGTTCTTGCAAATTCCTAGCATTGTAAAAATCTCTAGTTGGTCGATGCATGCAGGGGATGAGATGAAAAGCTGTAAGCCACCTGCCTTTAAGCTGGCTGCCTTGGATAGAAACGTCTAGCGTGAGCTGGGCGACAAGGTATTGTCCAGTGTGGTACGGTCGGTAAAGCACTGCGTATCTTGTTGCAAGGTTCGTAGGTTCGAGTCTCCTTCGGCCAGAGATCAGTGTTTATATATATATATATACACACAGGGAGACTTCTCTCAGACGGAATTCTTAGGCTTTCAAGGGAAGATAAATGCAGTTGTATTAGCACAGGATTTTAATTTTGGGGCTAACTTACTTCCACTTGTGGAACCCACCCTCAAGTGACCATATGTTCAACTGCTGCATCTCACTCCTTCTTTCACTGACTCCAATATACAAGTCACCATTTTCACGGCTCTGTATTATATTGGTAAAGCCTGTTATAGACAAGAAACATGTCAATAACGTTTCCTTGGTGTTGTACATGTGTCTTAATCACCAACAGGTCTGTATTATATACCACTGATCTAGTGATATGAGGCTTTACTGAGTACAGGTTATATCACCTCGAAATATATTAATAATAAAATTAAAATTCTTTCCCCTAATAAAACTACATTTTTGTATTATATTTATTCTCACATTTATTACATATTTATGTTATAGGCAAATAAAGTAAAAACAAATTCTTATCAAACCAAATACTATATTTTTAGTAGAAAAGTTAGAGATGCCTTTTCAGTGCTTCCTTTTCTTGGAAGAAGAAGAAAGAAGTTTCCTGGCTTATTACCCTGAAATGGCGCCCGGAAGCAGCCCCATCGGAAGCCTTCATTACAATATTCGAAATTCTGTCCACATGTTCCGGAGCTGGCGCTCAAAATAAATCAGAAAAAAATATTATTTCACATCCTTTTGTTTATACACATTCTTGGAGAGGAGAACAGAGAGAGGGGGACAGGAAGCGGAGAGAGAGAGAGAGAGAGAGAGAGAGAGAGAGAGAGAGAGAGAGAGAGAGAGAAGAGAGAGAGAGAGAGAGAGACAGAGACAGAGACAGAGACAGACAGACAGACAGACAGACAGACAGACAGACAGACAGACAGAGACACAGAGAGAGAGATGTCAGCTGCTCTCAGGTACATCAATCACCAGCTTACAGCTATATCAGCCTGGGGAGAATGATGGCAGGTTACATTTGTTTCTGAGAGAACACAAATGATGATGGTCTCACGTCACTATGATGGTGATGCTGGAGCAGTAGTGAGAATGAATGAGAGAGATGGAACCCGGGGACGAGGTGGAGATCTTAGGAGTGAAACTTGATCCAAACTCTCTATGAAGAACCACCTGGTATATCTTGCAAGCAACGTATACCACTAAACATCACTAAACATCACTAAGGCGTATCTCGTACCTGCTCGAAAGCAGAGGCTGCAAAACTCTGTACAAAACACAAGTTCACTTTTATCTTAAATATGTTTCACTGCCTTGGACCGCCTGCATTCCGTATCTTCTACGAATTCTGGATAGAATAGAAAACAGAGCAAAACGACATCTCTCGCCTGGACCTGGCCTGGAAAGACCTGTCATTCCAGCCGTCTTCAACACCGGAGAGATGTGGGTGACCTTACTGCTATATACAAAGCCAATATTATCACGGTACCAAGCTTGGTTCTTCTTCCCGGACAATGAGAAGATATATTCTATACCACAAGACGGGTAGCACACAGCACGCCCATACTAGAGTATGCAGCACCAGTCTGGAACCCACACCTGGTCAAGCACGTCAAGAAATTAGGGAAAGTGCAATGGTTTGCGACAAGGCTAGTTCCACAACTCAGTGAACTGCCCTATGAAGAAAGGTTGAGGGAAATAGGACTAACAACACTGGAGGACAGAAGGGTTAGAGGATACATGATAACGACATACAAAATACTGCGGGGAATCGACAAGGTAGATAGTGACAGGATGTTCCAGAGAGGAAACACAGAAACAAGGGGACACAACTGGAAGCTGAAGACTCAGATGAGTCAGAGGGATGTTAGGAAGCAATTCTTCAGCCATAGAGTAGTTAGGAAGTGGAATAGTTTAGCGAACGATATAGTGGAGGCGGGAACCATACATAGTTTTAAGACAAGGTATGATAAAGCTCGTGGAGCAGGGAGAGCAGAGACCCAGTAGCGGACAGTGCAGAGGCGGGGCCAGGAGCTGAGTCTCGACCCCTATAACCACAATTAGGTGAGTACAATTAGGTGAGTACAATTAGGTGAGTACAATTAGGTGAGTACAGCAACTACAAATATGGCTGTACCCTTCTCAAGATCATCCTGTCATCTGAGATGATTCATTCCAAGAAGGACTCTAATCTGGAACATGATCGTTCAGCACAACTATCACGATGAAATAAAGTCGCTTGACCTCCTAAGAAATCGTTAGCCTCCAGCTGGCTCTAACTTCATGCTGTTCCCTATTTGCGTGCTTTAAAACAAAAATATTTTCAAATGAGCTGAGGTAGGTAACAGCTTTTATAAGTAAATAAGAGTAATATCTTTTAGTCTAATCCTGTAAAAAAAAATAGAAAATAAAGAGAGAACGAGAGAGAGAGAGAGAGAGAGAGAGAGAGAGAGAGAGAGAGAGAGAGAGAGAGAGAGAGAGAGAGAGAGAGAGAGAGAGAGAGAGAGAGAGAGAAAGTCCAAAAGTCCTGAAAATGGTTGCCGAATTCTGGAATAATTGCTTGTCTTTTTCTTGTAGTTTCTTGTTTATTCGTCTGAGGGGAGACATCACCTGTCATTGTCATGAGAGTTCATTAGTGGTGCTGATCTTATGGCCCTCAAGGGAGGGCCATAAGATCAAGAGCCATAAGATCAAGCCATAAGATCAAGAGCCCCCTCACGCTGGTGAGGGGGCTCTTGATCTAGGGAAC
The DNA here is from genome assembly GCA_009830355.1 of Cherax destructor. NCBI lineage: Eukaryota > Metazoa > Arthropoda > Malacostraca > Decapoda > Parastacidae > Cherax > Cherax destructor. Next base: position 33,325 of record WNWK01003341.1, on the reverse strand, counting down.
TGGATCTGTGCTCCATTTCCCTGAATTGAGCCTGAATGCCTTCCATACCCCTCCCCCCACAGGTGCTGTATAATCCCTACGGGTTTAGCGCTCCCCGTGATGATGATGATGATTATAATAATAATGATGTTATGGCCAGGGAGCGGCAGAACAGTTCTCTAATATAAGAAGTATGGAGGTGGAGGATCTATTGGACTGTTAGGCATACCGTATTTTGCGGCTTATAAGACGCCACTAATAAAACTTGCTTTAGTTTCAAAGGCTCGGCAGCGGACGTAACTGGAAGAGCAACAGCCCACCCCGCACCCCAAACATATAGCTCCCGTCACTGACCTTCAGTTTATAGGACGCAGTGTGGTTTTGTGAGACATTTTATGGGAAAAAATGCGTCTAATGAGCAGCGAAATGCGGTAATTCAGCAAACCAGGACTTTAACCCTAATGGAGTCAGTGGTCTTAGTGTGCCAGATGCTACTTGGTTTAGGTAATAAGACGTATATATCTTAGTCAAAGAAATGGGCGAGTTTCGATCCTGTAGTCAGGTGTGAGTTATTCCTGAGGTTTTCCACTGAACTGTGACGAATTGATTTGATAACCATATTACTATTGAACTCGGCCTAATCCGTAGGTCTGTTGCTAGCGCACTCAACTCACACACTGTGGTTCGTGGTTCGATCCCCGGTACGGGTGGAAATCTTAGGGCGTGTTTCCTAAGTCACCTGCTGTCCCTGTTCATATAGCATTAAATAGGTACTTGGGTGATAGTCGACTGGCATGGGTCGCATCCTAGGGAAAAAATTAACCTAATTTGTCCGAAATGCTAAGCATAACAAGGGGCTTTCTATATAGTAGTATGTCACTGATGTCAACTTGCTCTGTATAAGTTATACATGTGCTTGTAAAAATAAAAATTGTTATTATTATTATTACTATACCTTTAGCCGCTTTTGGAGGTCATCACCCCCGCGCCCCGCTCCCAGACTAGTCCTCCCTTTCACATAATTAAGAGTATATTATAAGAATCCAGTGTTTATATAGGGAATGAAACGCTACTCTGAGATTGTGGGACTTTCAAATTCACATTTACTAGAAACAGATGCACACAGTTGGCCATAAAGTGTAAAAAACCATTACTGAGTTTTGGCCTAGAGTTTCACCTTGTGCCAGCCCTCGGCTTTGACCTTGTGCCAGCCCTCGGCTTTGACCTTGTGCCAGCCCTCGGCTTTGATCTTGTGCTGGAAAGAGTTTTACTACCGGTGACTTGTAGCCCAGGGACAGGACGCCTTGATCACAACATAATGGACCCAGAATTCTAGGACCTAATGGAAATATACTTTACTACTTGACTCACGAATCGTAATAACAGCGAGTGGTTAACACTCGCTATGTGGTTGTATACAAGCCTCCGGATACTACTTCCCAGCAATTTCAGGAATACCTTTGTAAAACTGTCCACCGTGGAATATCTCCCAACTCCTGCCCCAAACATCTTGCTTTTGGGTGATTTAAACTTAAGGCTCCTAAAGGGGAGGGCTGTAACAAACAATGTTTTAGAAGAGATCACCACAGGAGGCAGCTCAGACGAAAATACACACCTGAGCTATTAAATCTCTCAACAATTTCACCTTAAACCAGCAAATTATAAAGCCAACAAGACTGGAAAATACATTGGACCACATCTTCACCAACAATGAAGATATGATTCGAAATATAACAGTATCAAAGACAATAACACTCAGATCACAACATACTAGAGGTACAGACATGTATGCCTTCATCAAATTCAACTTACAATAACAAAAACATACAGTGGGATCAAGCCAACCATATTCTAAATGAAAAAAGTTGGGAGGATATACTAAACAACACAGATCTGAACCTTTGCCTAGAAAGAATTAACTCCATGGCACTTGAGGTCTGCTCAAGGCACAATCCTTTAGGAAAAAGGAAGACAAGATGTATACTAGAGAGAGAGAGACGCTCCCTATACAAGCGAAAGCAAATAATCACCGCTGCTGAAAGGGGTCATCATAATTGAAATACGAAGGGAGGCACTGGTCAGAGAAATAGCAAATATCAAACTTAAGCTCAATGAAATTGAAAGAAATCCAAAATATTTATTTTCCTATGCCAAGTCTAAGGCCAAAAAACACATCCAGTACTGGACCCCTGCTTAGACGAGATGGGGCTTACACAGATGACAGCAAGGAAATGAGGAAGATACTCTAGTCCCAATATGACTCAGTGTTTAGCGAGCCATTAAACGGACTAAGAGTCGAAAATCTGAATGAATTTTTTATTGCCGAGACTCAAAATTTGGTCATTCCATAAATCTCCGATATTATCCTAACACCTCAAGACTTCAAAAAAGTAATAAATGACATGCCCATGCACTAGGCCCCATGCCCAGACTCGTGTCTTCAGCATTTTATGGAGAGAGAGCATGGACATAGGGGTTAGCCACCCTCCACAAAGGTGGCAGTAAAGAAATTGCAAAGAATAACAGGCCGATAGCACTAACGTCCCACTAGATACCCATCAGTTACACAACCCTGGGCAACATGGCTTTAGAGCAGGCCGCTCCTGCCTGTCTCAACTACTGGACCACTATGACAAGGTATCAGATGCATTGGAAGACAAACAAAATTCAGATGTAGTATACACAGACTTTGCAAAAGCCTTCGACAAGTGTGACCATGGTGTAATAGCGTACAAAATGCGTGATAAAGGAATAACAGGAAAAGTTGGTAGATGGATCTATAAATTCCTAACAAATAGAACACACGGAGTAAGAGTCTGAGGCGGCTACAGTGAAGAGCTAGGTTCCACAAGGCACTGTACTTGCCTCCATCCTGTTCCTCATCCTCATATCTGACACAGATATGTAAGCCATAACTTCGTGTCTTCCTTTGCGGATGACACCCGAATTTGCTTGACAGTGTCCTCCATCGGATTATTATTATAATCATGGGGTAGCGGTAAACCCGTAGGATTATACAGGGCACGTAAGGGGGGGATGGAAGGTATTCAGGCTCAATTCAGGGAACCGGAGCACAGATCCAATTCCCTAGATCAAGAGCCCTTCAACCAAATCTTCAAATGGCCGAAAAAAAACAATTTGAAGTTCAATGAAGAGAAATTTCAATAACTCCGATATGGACAACACGACAAAATTAAAACCGTATCGTAGTCCAAAACAAATTCCAACCACACATTAGAGCGAAAATATAATGTGAAGGACCTGTGAGTGATAATGTTAGATCTCACTCTCAAAGATCACAACAATGTTTCTATCATATCTCCTAAGAAAATGATAGGATAGATAATGAGACCCTTCAAAACTAGGCTGGAATACTGCTGTACACTAACGGCCCCTTTCAAAGCAGATGAAATTGCAGAACTGGAGAGTGTACAAAGAACTTTCACGACACACATAAGTACGATAAAGCACTTGAACTACTGAGAACTGTTGAAGTCCCTTGATTTGTACTCCCTGGAACGCAGGCGAGAAAGATACATATAGACATGGAAAAAATAATATATACATGGAAAATCCTAGAGAGACTGGTCCCAAATTTACAAATGAAAATCACTCACTGCAAAAGCAAAAGACTCTTCAGAAGATGCAACATTTCCTCTGTGTGTGTGTGTGTGTGTGTGTAATTCACAATTGTGAGGTACAGTGTTAATGTTGATATTTTTAAGCACACTTGTAATATTACTAATTTAAAAAGTATTGGCTGTTTTTTAACCGATACCGATACCATAAAACATGGCAGATACCCGCCGATACTGACACTTCGGCACATCCCTAGTCCAGTTGACGTGAAAAGAACCTGGGATCACTAGATTAGTTGACCTGTAAAGAACCTGGGATCACTAGTTCAGTTGACCTGTAAAGAACCTAGGATCACTAGTTCAATTGACCTGTAAAGAACCTGGGATCACTAGTTCAGTTGACCTGTAAAGAACCTGAGATCACTAGTTCAGTTGACCTATAAAGAACCTGGGATAACTAGTTCAGTTGACCTATAAAGAACCTGAGATCACTAGTCCAGTTGACCTATAAAGAACCTGGGATAACTAGTTCAATTGACCTGTAAAGAACCTGGGATAACTAGTTCAGTTGACCTGTAAAGAACCTGAGATTACTAGTTCAGTTGACCTATAAAGAACCTGGGATAACTAGTTCAATTGACCTGTAAAGAACCTGGGATAACTAGTTCAGTTAAATTTATAACTCACCTTAAATATGTCGACATTACTTAAAACGAAGTTCGACTCACTTTAAATCTCTCATCAGTAGTGTAGGTGAAGATACCGACGGTGAGGATGTGTAGGTCCCTCTGCCTGATCCACGACACCTGCAGGTGCACACAGGTGAGTTAGACTGGTTTGTTTAATGGATTTTAAGACTTACCGACTACACTAGGGTTGTTAAAGCCGCTAGTAACATGTTCACCAACACACAAGAATACTTTAAGCCCTAAAATGGGGATTACAGCTCTCAGTGTGTATACACTGAGAGAAATATACCAATCAGTGTATATATCCTGTGTATGTTACTCCAGAACACTACCTTTATTTTTCCCCTCCCTCTCCCCTCTCTTCCCCTTCCCTGACCCCTCCACTTCACCTTCTCCCTTCCCTTCCCCTTCCTCATCCTTCCTCTCACAAATAATTTCCATTTTACCTTCCCCGTGTTTCCAACTAAAAAAATATGTACCGATTTTATTAAATAATGTATCATGACGCAATAATCCTCTTTATTAATTTTAATGCTTTTAATTTTTTTATGGCCCAGGCGGGAGGGGAAGATATTGGCGGGGATTGGTAGCAAGATAGTGAATCGTTGTCAAATGATTGTGTACCAATCCAGCTTACAATGGAACATGTGGGGTTTGAACCTATGGCGGGTGAGTGCGAGGCCAGTGCGAAAGCCACTGGGCCAGCTGGCTACAATAAGATTCATCTAACTAGGTAAATTTCTATACACCTTAGGGAGGCTAGCTTGGGCCACCACTGTGACCACAAATATATATTTTTTTTATTTTACAGATGAATCTCCCGCCAGCGTGACTCACGAAAAAGCAATAACGCGTAATGACCCCGACCCTTCCGTGGTTTGCGTTATTGAGATTTTGTGAGTCACTCCAGCTTAGCCATAGTAAACAACGACAGGGTTGAAGTCAACGATGATTGATGTACAGCGGAGTGGATGCCAACACAGCCACGTTTCTGTCGTGTATTGACTGAGGGAACACAAGGTCATGCGTGGTAGAGCCACTAAATCATAGTTTGCTTGACATGAACTAGCTATAAAAAGACAACTTTTATGACGCTTGTGTCAGAAATATTTTCGTCTCATGGCATGTCTTCACTCATAAGACAATCAGCTAGAAACTTATACAATCCCAACAATTTCCTAAACAACATTTACGAATTACGATATTAAAAAAAAAAAAAAAAATTAAATACAGTAATTAAAGAGAGTTTTAAAAAAATATCCGAGAGACTTTGAAAACAGTTCTTGGAGTCCCAGAGTCAGACTTTACCTCGGCCAGCAGCCACCAGCTTCCTGGCCAGCAGCCACCAGCTTCCTGGCCAGCAGCCACCAGCTTCCTGGCCAGCAGCCACCAGCTTCCTGGCCAGCAGCCACCAGCTTCCTGGCCAGCAGCCACCAGCTTCCTGGCCAGCAGCCACCAGCTTCCTGACGATCAAGTGAGGCTGGAATTTTTAGCTTCGCTAAAAAGTTTCCAGAGTTTTTGTTTCGGTAAACAGTGTTGGGTCGAGCAAAACTTTTGTGAAACTAGTGTCAAAGATAAAAAAAGGCAGGCAGGGAGTTTCTTAGGAAAAATAAATGTGAGGGAGGTCACTTTAAAGAGAGAGATACCATTGTAGGAGAGAGAAATGTTGCGCCGAAATAAGAAATACAGTATTACTGTAGGAGTGAATAAAGTACAGCAGTAGGGATGTATAATGTACCGCTGTAAGTGAAAATAAAGTACCGATGCAATGGTAAATAAATTTACCGCTGTAGTGGTAAATATATTACTGTTGTGGGTGAAAATAAATTACTGTTGTGAGTGTAAATAAATTACTGCTGTGGATGTAAATAAATTTCTGCTGTGAGTGTAAATAAATTACGGTTACGAGTGTAAATAAATTAATGCTCTGGGAGTAAATAAATCGCTGTTGTTAGTGTAAATAAATTATTGTCCTGGGTATAAATAAAGGGAAGAAAGAGCTAATTACAAATAAAATGAGATTAATTTAGGGATAAATGCCACACTGGAGACCAGATACTGCTATGACAAATCAATGGATTATCTAATCTCAGATCACAAGAACCGTCAAGCTTGTGCTTCGCTGGTGGCGTCTCTGACAACCTATGTCTTCTCTCTCTCTCTCTCTCTCTCTCTCTCTCTCTCTCTCTCTCTCTCTCTCTCTCTCTCTCTCTCTCTCTCTCTCTCTCTCTCTGCTCTACGAAAGATGGATGGAGGAATCAGCCCTGCTGTTGTTGGTAATTCCCTCCGCCACCTAGTTTCAACTAACTCAGCTGGAGTTTGAGATTCTTGGCAATGTTGCAAGCGTTTACTTTGCCAGCCTCATAAATCACTGAACAAATGGAAAATGTCTGTGCGTTCAATTTAGTCAAAAGATACTTTACTAACGGCCATTGTTTAACGTTTCTCTTTGCTTGATTTGTTTATTCAATCATTTTACAGTACCGGAGCTGTAGTTCTTATATATATATATATATATGAAAAACTGTACCAAAGCTTGTCTTTGGTGATTCCTAAATTGACTCTTGTGAAAGATTTCAGGAGGGTAACCTGTTCCACTCTGTTCTTACGTCTTTCAAACCAGAGTGAGAAAGTACACGAAATTGAAAATCACCTGACTAAGTTTATCAGTTTTTCAATTGCGAGTTTAGCGAATTAAAATAAGGTCATTATCAAATAATATAAGGTCATTATCAATAACAGATATTTCAAGGAATCAACCAAGTGACTTTCACTTCCCAAATGTGATCTAAAATGAAAGGAATTTCTAAAGGGACCACACAACTGCTTGAATATTATTCAGTCACCACCAATGTAAACATGCGACCTTCTCCCAGATATATATATATATATATATATATATATATATATATATATATATATATATATATATATATATATATATATATATACAGTATATATGTCGTGCCGATTAGGTAAAAACTTGCGATTTTGGCTTAAATTGCCATATAAGACAAGCGAAAATTCGTGTATGCAATAATTTCGCAAAAATCATTCTAAACCTAACGAAAAAAAATATATTTCAATGTGTTTGTTTATTCTTCAATTATTGTAAACGTATCTAAAATATATTTAGCTGGGTTAGGCTAAATTAATTTGCGCTTGCTATAATCAAAGTTTCTCTTGGTACAAAATTATAAATTATTACATTATCATAAATGAAGAAAATATATCTATAAATGTATAAGATAAAATTTTTAGAAAGGACTTAATTTTAAATGAGTTATTGTAATTTACCAGTTTTATCTATTAGGCACATATATATATATATATATATATATATATATATATATATATATATGTCGTGCCGATTAGGTAAAACTGGTCAATTAGCAAGAACTCATCTAAAATTAAGTCCTTTCTAAAATTTTCTCTATACGTTTAAAGATATATTTTTTAATTTATGTTAATGTAAGAATTTATAATTTTGTACCAAGAGAAACTTTGAAAACCTACCTAACCTTATTACAACAAGCGCAATTTAATTTAGCCTAACCCAACTAAATATATTTTAGATACGTTAACATTAATTTAATAATAAACAAACACAATGAAATATATTTTTTTCGTTATGTTCAGAATGATTTTGGCGAAATTATTGCATACACAAATTTTCACTTGTCTTATATGGCAAGGTGAGCGTTGCTATTTAAGCCAAAATCGCAAGTTTTACCTAATCGGCACGATATATATATATATATATATATATATATATGTGTGTGTGTGTGTGTGTGTGTGTGTGTGTGTGTGTGTGTGTGTGTGTGTGTGTGTGTGTGTGTGTACTCACATAGTTGTGGTTGCAGGGGTCGAGTCATAGCTCCTGGCCCCGCCTCTTCACTGGCCGCTACTGGGTCACGCTCCCTGCTCCATGAGCTTTATCATACCTCTCCTTAAAGCTATGTATGGAACCTGTCTCCACTACATCGCTTCCCAAGCTATTCCACTTCCCGACCACTCTATGACTGAAGAAATACTTCCTAACATCCCTGTGATTCATTTGAGTCTTCAACTTCCAACTGTGTCCCCTTGTTGCTGTGTCCCATCTCTGGAACATTCTGTCTCTGTCCACCTTGTCTATTCCTCTCAGTATCTTATATGTCGTTATCATGTCCCCCCTATCTCTCCTGTCCTCCAGTGTCGTCAGGTCGATTTCCCTTAACTTCTCCTCATAGGACATACCCCTTAGCTCCGGGACTAGTCTTGTTGCAAACCTTTGCACTTTCTCTAGCTTCTTTACGTGCTTGGCTAGATGTGGGTTCCAAACTGATGCTGCATACTCCAGTATGGGCCTAACGTACACAGTGTATAGGGTCCTGAACGATTCTTTATTAAGATGTCGGAATGCTGTTCTTAGGTTAGCTAGGCGCCCATATGCTGCAGCAGTTATTTGGTTGATGTGCGCCTCAGGAGATGTGCCTGGTGTGTGTGTGTGTATGTGTGTATGTGTATGTGTGTGTGTGTGTGTGTGTGTGTGTGTGTGTGTGTGTGTGTGTGTGTGTGTGTGTGTAAAACAACCACTGTGAAAAAATAGCGAAATTCCAAGCGCTTTCGAGACTTCTCACGAAATATATGGTATAGATAAGTTGGTATAGTGTCTTATACTCTCAGGTTAAAGTGATGAAGAAGAAGGTCTACTTCTTCAGGAGGAAAATAGGAGGCTGAAGCTTCGCCTAGATGAGTTTGGAAGTGAGTGTGAGATGGTTGGAGCTGGTAAGGAGGAAATGGTTACCAGCAGTGAGAGTGGCAGCCGCTTTAAGTGGCAAGTGGTTCACAATTCAGGAAGAAGTATAATAAGGAGGGTTAATAAAGAAGTTGTGAAGGTGTACTTCAGTGGTTAGTGAGGTTAAATGCACCACTGACTCCCTTGCTAATCAAGATAATATTATTCTAATTTTGGGAGACTCTCAGGTAAGATATATGGACCGTGCTTTTTGTAACAGAAAAAGGAAGGTCAGACAGAGGGTGTGCCTCCCAGGAGCTGGTGTTGGTGACATAGTCAGCAGGTTGGATAATATGTCTGGTAATGGGAACAAGCCCATTGCTGGTGGAAATGACATTGGAAAGGGCAGGAGACAGGAACTGCAGGATAAGTACAGATCAGCCATAGAAGTGGTCAGGTCTAAGAGAGGGATCCCAATCATGTGTAGCATCTTGCCTAGAAAGTGAGTGGGCAATGAATGGATGTCTAGGGCAATTGGTATAAACTGCTGGCTAGACAGGTACTGCAAGGAACTTGCAATCCCATTCATTAATAACTGGGACAAATTCTATGACAAACATAATATGTATGCAAGGGATGGGGTTCATCTCTCTGGGGCTGGAGTGGTTGCATTAGCCAATTCGATTGAGGGGGTCATTGATGACTTGTCTATGAATTTAAAAAAATATATGGGAAGGAACTGATGAATTTGAATATGATTTATGTAATGTTCTTGTTAAATATTAAAAATATCTTAATTCCTTAAATAAATATTAACGTAAATTTTCACTGATCAGCATATATGCTGACAAACAGTAGAGCATATGAGGTCCCTTACAATCCCCTCACCATCACCACCTAGGTTATTCCTCTTGTTTAGGTCCCTCACAGTCCCCTCACTATCACCACCTAAGTTATTCCTCTTGTTGAGGTTCCTCACAATCGCCTCCAGGGGCTTTATCAATACAAGGATATAATGGGAAGACTAGAATTATATACAAAAGATGAGGTAATCAGTCCCTCAGCAACTCCAAGACTAAGGGACTGATAACCTCTCCTTTTGTATCTGATAGATTATAGAGGTATGGGTGTTTGTGGGAAACAATCAGGCTGCAGTACTAGGGTTGAAATCAGCAGATATTTCCAGAATACCCCAGGAATATGTTTAAAAGACAATATTCAAAATAAAGTTGTTAATAAAGGCAAAGCAATTGCTCAACAAACAAAGAGATCTAGTAGAGGGAAACGAGTGACTAGCTCCCTTAAGGTTTACTATACAAATAGTAGGAGTCTAAGAAATAAGATAGATGAGCTAAGATTACTTGCAAATGCAGGTAATATAGATATTATTGCTATAAAAAAAGACTTGGTTCAACTTGAAAGATAGATAAATGCCTTCTGAATGCAACATAGAGGGTTATAAACTATTCCACACTGATAAGTCCAACAGGAAGGGTGGTGGAGTGACGATGTATGTCAAAGATAATTTAAATTGTTGTGTTAGACAAGATATAAGATTAGAAACATTGGACACAGAATCTGTTTGGCTACAGTTTCTCGAAGGTCGTGAAAAATTAATTTTGGGTGTGATTTATAGGCCCCAAACCTTGATAGGGAGTGCGGTACTTTGCAGACTGTCACATGCAGCATTCTCCACCTGACCCAGCATTCTCCACCTGACTAAATCCTATAAATACTCATGTATCTTTTATCCAGGTAGATCTGTTTGTGACTCGATAAAGCCCACTGCGTGGGCGAAACGTTGTCAATAAAGGATCACATTATACTGCTTATGTGTTTATTTTTCCTAAGATTAGGGACAAGATAGGCCCTCTTAAGAGTAACTCAGGTCAGATCACTGACAGTGACAAGGAAATATGTGAACTTTTCAATACCTACTTCCTCTCAGTTTTTACTCAGGAAGATACTAGCGAAATTCCAGAAATAGTAAATTATGTAGAACAGGACGATAATAAACTATGCACTATTTCGGTAACTAATGACATGGTCCTCAGACAAATAGAGAAATTAAAATCTAACAAGTTCCTAGGCCCTGATGAACTGCTTGCGAGGGTTTCAAAGGAATGTAAAGAGAAACTTAGCATACCTTTGGCTAATCTTCTCAATATATCACAATAAAACTGGCATAGTCCCAGACAAGTGGAAAATGGTAAATGTAGTACCTATTTACAAGACAGGTGACAGGTCCTTAGCTTCGAACTATAGACCAATAAGTATTACTTCCATAGTTGGAAAATTTATGGAATCAATAATTGCCGAAGCAATTCGTAGCCATCTTCAAAGACATAAATTGATTAATGAATCTCAGCACGGTTTTACAAAGGGGCGTTCCTGTCCTACGAATTTACAAACTTTCTTCACTAAGGTATTTGAGGAGGAAGATCATGGTATTGAATATGATATTGTGTATATGAACTTCAGTAAGGCTTTCGATAGAGTTCCGCATCAGAAGCTATCGAAGCACACGGAATAGGTAAATAATTTTTTTCTTGGGTAGAAGCATTGTTGACAAATAGGCAGCAGAGAGTTTGCATAAATGGGGAGAAATCAGAATGGGGGCAAGTCACAAGCGGTGTTCCACAGGGTTCAGTGTTGGGCCCCTTGTTGTTCACAATCTACATAAACGGCATATATGAGGGAATAAATAGCGACATAAGCAAGTTTGCTGATGACACCAAGGTGGGCAGTCCAATTCATTCTAATGAGGGCATTAGAGCACTCAAGGATGATTTGAATAGTGTGATAAATGGTTTTGAAAACCGACGAGTTGAAGATTCTGACATTTATGCAACATATGGGAATCTTTATTAAGGAAATGTTTCGCCACACAGTGGCTTCATCAGTCCAATACAAGGCAGAAAGGTGTAAGGAGAGGAGTTTGAGGTCCTGACTAGCAGGTATAGGTCATATGTTGTATTTTACCAAGGAGAGGAGTTGGAAATGAATGGTTGTCCAGGGCAATTGGTGTCAATTGCTGGCTAGACAAATACTGTAACGAAAATGCAGTAACATTCATTGACAACTGAGACCTCTTCTATGGCAGAAATGACATGTATGCCAGGAATGGGGTTCACTTATCTAGGTCTGGGGTGGGGGTACTGGCAACTGCAGTTGAGGGAGCTATTAGGGCTTTAAACTAGTAAAAGTTAGTGGTATGGGTTTTGGGGAGAAAACAGTGAAGTCCCAGTGTAGTAATATTATGAGTTATAGGGGAACTAGTAATAGGCAAAATAAGGTGGATACTGGAAAGCCAGTGGCACTAGATGACAAGGACAGTAATAGGTATAGTGGAAAAACAGAAATGAGCAGGAAGGGTAAAGAGAAAGGAGGGTCTTTAAATATATATTATAGTAATTGTAGTAGTGCTAGGAATAAGATGGACAAGTTGAGATTAGTTGCTAGTACAGGTAACATTGATGTATTTGCCATAACTGAGATGGTTTAATTCCAAAAATCGGGACATGCCTGCTGAATGTCATATTCAGGGTTTTAAATTGTTCCAAGTAGACAGAAGTAACGGGAAGGGGGGTGGGGTGGCACTCTATGTGCGTGATTATTTAAATTTTTGCATAAAAACGGGTATAAAGTCTGAAATAATACATACAGAGTCTGTCTGGATAGAATTTTCAGAGGGATGTGAAAAATTGATTTTAGGCGTGATATATCGTCCTCCAAACTTAGATAGGGAACAAGGGAGACTACTTTGGGAGGAAATCGTTAAGGCCACAAGGCACGATAACGTAGTAATTCTAGAGGACTTTAACTTTAATCAGATTGATTGGAATTTCTTGACAGGGAATATAGAATCTAACGACTTTTTAGAAATAGTTCAGGATGGCTTTTTGAAGCAGTTTGTGACAGAACCTACAAGGGGAAATAACCTACTTGACTTGGTTCTGGCAAATAAGGAAACCCTTGTTATTAATTTAGAAATTACAGAGGAACTCGGCACAAGCGACGACAATTCAATTACCTTTAGCATTGAATGGATGTATGATAGTAGGGATAATTTAGTAATGGTCTCAGATTTTCGCTTAGCAGACTACAATGAGCTTAGAGAACACTTATCATCTGTGGACTGAGGTAACAAAGAGAGCTAAGCGGGAGATGGATGATTAGTAGGGTATGGAGTGCAGCAAGACAGTGGTTAGTGCAGGGATAGAGGGTAGCAAGAGATCGTGGTAGAAGGGGCTGAGGGAGGTGCAAGAGTTATAATCTTCAGAGTTTGTGTAGTAAGTCAGTTTCTGTCAAAAAGTCTACGAGAGAGTCCAGATTAAAAGAGAGTCCATCAGCAAGAAGGGAAGGTAAAGAAAGGGCCGCAGAGCGAAGACGCCGTTGGAGGTAAATTCTGCGTGCTCGTTGATAAATTGGACAGTCCAACAGAATATGTCGAACAGACACTGGAACCTGATAATGCTCACAGAGAGGGGCAGGGAGCCTCTCCATGAGATACCCGTGCGTAAGACGAGTGTGGCCAATGCGAAGACGGGAGAGTGTAGTCTCCCACCCTCGACATTGGTGACAAGAAGAAGGCCAGAAACCTATACTCGGTTTAACAGAATGAAGCTTGTTATTAAGCAGGTCAGACCAGCGTTGTTGCCAACGGGTGCGAAGGTGGGTAGCAATGACCGCAAAAAGTCAGTAAAAGGAACACCTCTATATGAAACTGAAGGTCATGTACTACTGACCGCGCAGCAGTGTCTGCCTGTTCATTGCCCTGTACATCAACATGACCAGGGACCCAACAAAAAACAATATCTTTATGCTTGCTAGAAAATCCTAGTTCTCTGTAGAAAATCCTAGTTTTCCTGTAGAAAAGCCGAGTTCTCTGTAGAAAATCCTAGTTCTCTGTAGAAAATCCTAGTTTTCCTGTAGAAAAGCCGAGTTCTCTGTAGAGATACATACACGCACCTGGAGCCCAGGATAGATTCACTACTCTAGAAGCGAAAACACCACAAATCTCACTTGTGACTTGCTGAAAATAGCCATGCTGAGCTGAAACAACAGCTACATACAGGTGACGCAGAACAAGTTTCTGAGAGCAGCGTGGGACGCTGTGGAGTCCCAGGTAATGCCAATAAGATTTCTTAAAGAAATTCAGAGAAATGGGCCTGAATCCTGGCTGTACTCGTGTCTGGATGCTGAGACTGGCAGACACGACATCAGGAGAACATGTTGGGAGATGGATTCTGCTTGTAAAAGGCGATGAAGCAGTGACAATATCCTCATCTTTCCTCAATCCCGTAGACAGTAAGACTACATGGCTAGTTTCCATAGTTTCCACCAGAGGGCAAGCCTCTTCCTCTCTTGACGACCAGACATCCTAGTGGCAACAGCTGCCACTCTGTCTCTCCCTCGCGGGCATGGCCCCTCCCTGGGCCTGGGCACACTACCTGTGTACCAAGAACCGAAATAAAGGAAGGAACCTCCGAAGCCGTGTCATTCATTCCCACTACGAAACACACACATTTAATCATTTTATTATAATTGGTGGAAGTGGTGGTGGCAGCAAGTGTGTTGCCCTGGGAGAGGAAGGAAGTAAGGAATGAAGATGTTTCCAATTCATCGTCCCATACAAGAAGCATCCGTCTCTCTACGAGTTGTCCTGAATTCGTGTCTGCAAGTTTCATTATTCAGACACAGGATCAGCAGTATCCAGGCTGAAATTTTCTGAATTTTCTTCGAGAAATCTTAGTGGCGTGCCCTGCGACTCCACTCCACTGCTTCACAGGCTGTTCTCAGTCACGTGCTCAGCATCATAAGAACATAAGAAAGAAGGAACACTGCAGCAGGCCTACTGGCCCATGCGAGGCAGGTCCAAATCTCCAACGGCTTAAGCCAATGCCCCGACCCAGCCAGGTCAGGTTACATTCACTTAAGGAAGGAGCACTGCATCTGACCTAGTAGCACAAGCTAGTCAGGACCAATTCACACCCAACCGCACCCACTCATATAATTGTCCAGCCGACCACCTGGTCAGGTCACTTCCACTTAAGGAATTAGTACAGGTCAGGTTACATTCACTTAAGGAAGGAGCACTGCATCTGACCTAGTACAAGCTAGTCAGGTCCAAACTCACACCCATCCACACCCACCCATGTATTTATCTAACCTATTTTTAAAACTACACAACGTCTTAGCATCTATGACGGTACTCGGGAGTTTGTTCCACTCATCCACAACTCTATTACCAAACCAGTGCTTTCCTATATCCTTCCTGAATCTGAACTTTTCCAACTTGAAACCATTGCTGCGAGTCCTGTCTTGGTTGGATATTTTCAGCACGCTATTTACATCCCCTTTGTTTATTCCTGTTTTCCATTTGTACACCTCAATCATATCCCCCCTAATTCTATGCCTTTCTAGAGAGTGCAGATTCAGGGCTCTCAGTCTATCCTCATAGGGAAGATTTTTGATACATGGGATCAACTTTGTCATCCTCCTTTGTACGTTTTCCAGTGCATTTATATCCATTCTGTAATACGGTGACCAGAACTGTGCAGCATAATCTAAATGAGGCCTAACCTGTATATTTCTGCTGTTGTTGTTCAGCTCAGCACGGCTATGTCAGCAAGTCAGAGATGAGTTTTGTGGTGATTTTTGGGTCCAGGGTGGAGTTCCTCGCCTCACCATACACCACCATGCCCCTACCACCTCACTACTCTACACCACTCACCGTTACTCTCACTCCCTCTCTGCTGGTTTTCTTTGAATTCAGTGTGAATTCTTTGCCAGGGCTGTGTATCCGAGTGCCCGAGGTCACTCGAATCCACGTGGATCACGA
Organism: Cherax destructor; assembly: GCA_009830355.1. Lineage (NCBI taxonomy): Eukaryota > Metazoa > Arthropoda > Malacostraca > Decapoda > Parastacidae > Cherax > Cherax destructor. The sequence goes on along the minus strand of WNWK01003341.1, from coordinate 17,515 downwards.
AGCCACGTGTGGACA